>PVKE010007020.1:0-52128 GCA_004027555.1 Craseonycteris thonglongyai | reverse complement strand
AGGGGGGGGGGCGGGGCTCTTGATTAAAAATTTTGGTCTATCTCCTGCCGTTCCCTAGCTTGTCATGCATTCTTTCCAAAAATCGGGACTGTCCCGCCAAACGTGGGACATCTGGTCACCTTGATAAAACACAAATTCTTAGTGCCTATTTCAGACTCTCAATGGTCTCCACACAGAGGTATGGTTCCTCTGGGTCTCCTAAACTGGTTTCACTTGTGCTACTTCAGGTGACCGGACCCTTACTTGGGGAGGGGATCCCTCTAGGGGTACAGGGCTAATGAGTGGAAAACTTGAAAAAGCTTTTAGTGAGGGTTCACCAATGCCATTGGCTGCACCCCAACCCTGAGCCAAGTTATAATCTTTTCATTATGACATATGAAAGAGACATTGTAAAGAGAAATGGTATTAATAAGACTAATTGGTAAGCTTACGGATAGTGATCATTATCTACATTAGCCATGAAAAACCATGTTCCAAAAAGGTGCCTTCCCTCTGTGGGACATGCCCCTCAAGGACACCCAGGGCCACGTGGGCTGTGGCGGGGCTCAGTGCACATGCTCACTGTCTGTGTATCAACAGTAACACCTCGTTCTCTCTTCTACCTCATTAACTGAAACACATTAAAACAAGTGTGCACTGGGAGCAGAAAATGAGACTGTTAAACCAAGCTGATATAATCCTCATCAGCTGTGGGAAATGAGACCATATCAATTATGCTGAAGCAACTGCAGTCATGGGGGTGCGCTGGGCTCCCAGCCCCCTACATGAGACTGGGGGTGTATGTGGGGGGGGGGGGAAGGAGACCTACACTCAAATAAAATTACATACATATATATATATGAGGAATGTCCGGAAAGGATGCAGCCACGTAATGTGAAAAACTGAGGCATTTATGGCTGGATCCTTTCCGGACATCCCTTATATAAAACACTTCACACAGACTCCCATTACAAATAGAGCTTCCTGCCCATGCTTTATCCCACCCCAAGGGAGAGGGGTGGCATCTAATAAAATATTCCCTGAAGATGCTTCTTCACATAGAAATCTTTGCCAAACTACTTGGAATTGAATGGATAAAAGAGAAGTGAAAATAAACTCATTTTAATATGGTAGGAGGAGAGAAGATAACAAATTTTGTGTAATCTACTCTTATAGACAGGTTTCCTAAATCCCCAATATCTTGAGGCTAACAAAAGTCCTAATACCCAAAATGATGAGGACACAAGCTGCACATTAAATAGCAAGGACACTTCAAAAATTAAACAGCTTGGAAGACAACAGAAATTCGAGCTATACAGCAATGAAACAAAACGAGCATTTGCTTTCATCTGACATTGCCAGATGTAACACCCTCAGAATCAATACATTTAGAAATACCCATAAAACCTCCTAGGGAAGGAAACAAAGATAATGTCCATACGCTTACAAAATGAGGAAGATTATGACTATGCTGATAATAAATGACACAATCATTACCTCCATCCCAGTGTGTAAAAAAATGTAAAAGACTTGCATACAATAGTTATAAAATGTAAAGTTTTGCCCAAGGAGTAATAACCGTGGGGCATAATAATGTCCCACATCCTGGATATCAGAATATATCATATTTGATAGTAATAATTACCACATGTGAAATGAGTGTTGCTATGCAAAACTTTCTTTTGCATTTCCTCATTTGTGTTCAAATTTGCAACCGTAACATGTTATTGCCATGGATTTGCATTTCATTTCATAGGTGTTTCCTAACATAAGCTTTGGAAACGTTCCTTGCACACCTAACACTAGCATGAAACTCGTGTTGCCAAAACTCAGTCCTCATAGTACCCATTACATGCACCATTCAAATGACAAAGGACTGCTGTGTTTCTCAAGTATGCTTTCCAGATCTGCTCATGCTGATCTAATCGTTAGGCAGGCAATGAACTTGGTGAGATTTTTTCTGTTGCACATACTTTGCACAGTGTTTCAGATGTTAAAGATTGCTTCTCATTAAGTTTTGTTTCTTTCAAATCAAATAGGGAGGCATCTCCTCCCACTTATTGACTCAGAGCGGTAATCAGAGATGCCAGGTTTAGCCATTTATTTCATTAACCCCCGTAACCCCAAATCAGCTTTCAAAAGAGGTGGGGAGAAAACATGAATAATGTGAGTAGCCAGGGAGATTAACTTCCAAAGTACAAATAAGAGGAGAAATGCAGGTTTTTGTTTTTTAAATAAAAGTTTCAGCTGAAGAAAAATGTTGGAATATTTTAAAGTAATGGCTAACAAAGGTTGCCGTGGAAATGGTTTTGCATACTTAACTGCAGGTGTTCCCTCCAGTGAACGGACTGGAATAGCCACAAACAGGGACACAAATGCAAACACTAAAGGACACTCTGAAGGCACTGCGAAGTCAATCCATGCCATCACATGTGGTTTTCAATATAAATGAACTTGCTTAGGTAAGGTGGGTCTGGTAGCTTTGCAGCACCAGCTAATACATCATTAGTGTTCAGGGGCTATTTCCCCCTTTATGATATTCTGTGGCACTGCCAAGGTTACAAAATGTAAACAGACACAAATACGAGACATAAAGCCAAAAGTATTCTAGTTTAACTGGAATGACATTTCACTTTTCAATCTCTGCCCTCCATACTGTGCACTTCTGGATTATAGTTTTGTTTTTGTTTTGCTTTAGTCAGGGGGAAATATATACGGGGGTTGGGGGGAAGAAGACAGAATACAGTTCTGAGTTTGCTGTGTACTTTATTCCAGATCCAAGCCTAAATTCTTACTTGCACCTAATGGTGGTCACATAAGGGAAATTTGGATGTGCTGGTATTGGGAAGTTCTGTTTTATTTTTGCTTTTCTTTTTTCTTTTAACCAAATATTTAAATTCCTCTGGTTATACAAGTCAATATTATAAAATGATGTTCATAAAACTAATTCTCACAACCAAAGACCTGGCAGGTACGTCTCAAAGAAGGTGTCAATCTAGTAGTAGCAAAAGTAAAGGTGAATTGAGATGCCTTTCTAACTTCCATAACTACTGCATTAGATCGATCACCTCTTGCTCCATTACTTAGGAGAAAAGACATAAATATTCATTTAATAAAAAATGTAGTCCTGTGAACACACACTCTTAGACCTTGAAGGGAACTTAGTGATCTCTCCAAACCCCTCATTCTTCAGATGGGACTGGCTCAAAGTCATTTTACTACACAGTGGTCACATTTTGTTTTAAGAAAAATTCTTAAACCCACCAGCCTTTCTGTTCTCCAAACCAAAAGTGTGGCAAGTTCAAAGCTAATGAAAACCAAATTATAAAATAACTTGAATTATGCGGTCTTCATAGACAATGGAAAGCTAATGCAGAAAAGTGGTATTCTTAAAGAGTAACACATTGTGTTGGGCTTTATGCTGACTACATTGTAGGCACATTCCCATATATTATCTCACTTAACTTGCTCAGCAGTCCTATCAGGCAGGTCATCTTAGTAGCCCAATTTACAGAGAAGGATTCAGTTACATGTCCACAGCCACATATAGCTGTAAAAGACAGGAGCTGAGAATCAAACCCAGATAGCCTGAGATCAGGGAGCTGCTCCTTTAAAACCCCAAGAGCTACCTGGGCTTCTTCCCTTAAGACCCACAGGCATCCTATCTTGAAGTTTCCTAGTGCTAGGCATCTAGTGGGCATCCAAAATTTCTCAAATGACTGCTGGACTCCCACTACCTCTCCTGCCATGGGTGAGAGCTCTCAATTGGAAAATGTTTCTGCTGCCAGTGAAATGTATGCTCTTGTCTGAAAAATAAACCAAATAACTCATCTGAGCCTTGTCTTCAGAGACACATGAGAATATCAGTATTACTCTTTCCACAGAATGGGAAGGTGGAGGGGAGGACAGTGGGGTTGGACAAGAAACCTCACATCAAACATGCAGCTTCTACCTGGAAATTTAAAGGAAAGAATACCTAACCATTAAGTTTTGGTATTTTACCCCCACATCATATTATGAAAATTCTCGCTCACATAGAAGAGTTAAGGAAGCGGGCAGGGGGAATCATATAGTAGGACCACTCACATGCCAAAACCAACACTTTGATGTATATCTATCCATCCTCTTATACTCTACCAATGCACCTGACATTTTTGACACATTTCAAAATAATTACAAACACTTTCTACCCACCTCTGAATACTTCAGCATATAGTATTAACTATAGGCTTTTTTAGTATTTTTAGTATTTTAACAGATCATGTGAGGAGACCTCCTCACTAGCAAAAATCTAAAAATGGCGCGATTTCAGGGTGTTATTAGTATGAAATGTTTAGCTCACAACTGATTTTCTTCTAAGTTACAGTAACCCACAAGTGCACGAAAGGAAGCTTGAATTACTAAAATCCGTTTAGAATTATGGCCTTGAGTTTGGCAAGTAGAAGAAATAAATCTGCCTTTGTCCTTTGTACAGTTTGCCTATGTGATCACACCCTTTTCAAAGCTTGCCCAAACTCCAGCTTCCCCCTCTTCCAGAAGGTCTTTTTTGATCTAACCAATTGGATGTGATTTCCCCCTCTCCATACCTCCCTCCAGACTTGGATTAACTCTTGTGTACACAACTGACAGCCCTTACTAAATGATCAACTCCTCTTTGTATCCTCCACGGCCATGTTTCTCAACCTGCAGGTTGTGATCCGTTAATGCCATGACTCTCAACCTGGGACCGCATGTTAGAATCCCACAGTAAATGAAATCAGGACCTCTGAGGGTTGGGCCGAGCACCCATACTTTTTTTTTAAAGCTCCCTGGGTTGACAGTCATTGCATTAGTGGATCATAAAATCAATGCCTTAAGTACAGTCAGCATTTGTATAACAGAATAGGATAGAATAGAGAGTATGGGAATATAGCTAAGCAATAAGGATAAAATTATTTTGTAAAACTTTTGTCTCAACTATAGTATACACAAAATATCTACCTACGGTACCTATGTATTAGGTCACCAACATAAAATGTATCTTTTGGATCACAGTCAACGAAGTTTACGGGGAAGCTGGGATGGCTCAGCGGGTTGAGTGCTCAATTTGCAGCCCCAGGATCCGAGGATCGAATTCTAGTCCCGGCCCATGCAGACCCATATGCTGAACTGTGGTGTGCCCCCGGTTCACTTCTTGCCAGGGCCCATGAGGGAGGCCCCCAGCCTGGTTCCTGACCTGTGCAGCCCCGTGCCCACCTGTGGAGTGAAACTATATTGAAAACTAGTAATATACAACTATGGAGACTGCTCTGGGCCCTCCCTCTTCTGTCAAAAAAAAAAAAATAAATAAATAAATCTTAAAAACAAAAACAAAAACAAAAAACGAAGTGTACGAAGTTTAGGACCACAGCCTTAAAGAAGCGGATACATTATCCTGCTCATAGAAGGTACTCAGTGATGTGTGGCTTGAAAATGGGGTGGGAGGGGAGCAGGAGATTAGAGTTCTTCTCTTATTGAGATACTTTCTGTTGCTCAGAACATGGTTCTCCTGGGGACAAACAGATCTGGGATTAATTAGCATCATTTAGAGATGGACAGGGAGTTGGAGAGTAAACAGAGCAGTTTGTAAGGAAACAGGATTATGACTTCCAAGTCTGAACCTAATCTTTCAATTTCTATATTTAAGACTCTGTCTTTTAAGATATAAATCTTCTGTTGACACTTACCGACATTCTACCTAATATCCTCAAGACACAGGGAAGGACACACAGTTGGATGAGAAGAAACAGACCCTGCTGTTAGGGGTCTTGTAACTGAGTAGAAGAGAAAGACCACTATAAAAATGGGACTATAATACTAAGGGGCAAAGCACCATTAATTTTTCTACCACAACACCAATCTCTAGGTCTACTGAGTAGAAAGAGTTGTGATTTTAGTTGATAGAATATGGGGATACAGAGCCAAGGCCAGGTGCATGTGGGAATTTTCAAAATACTTGAACACAAGTTGGACAACTCTACCAGGACTATTTCTCAGTGGGTCAACACAAGAATAAAGCTCTGCAAAACTGATGGTAAATGACATAGCTATAAACAGCTCTGGAATGCTCTGGTCCACACAGGACATCCAGTTTACTCCAACAGAGCTGCTATAACGGATCCTATGGTAGGTGAAAAACATGGGTGCATTCTGCTAGTACTTTTGTCATTCAATAAATATTTACTGGGTTGGTGTCAAGACACTGTTCTAAAAACCAGAAATATAGCCATTAAGACAAGAACCAAGGTGTCCTTGATCTTTTGGGAGACAAATAAATAAATGAACAAACAAGAAAAATATATAACTGTCAACACAGATAAGTAAACTCGGGTGAAGTAATGGTGTAGCTACTGGAGAGTGAGTGGTCAAGAAAAGTCTCTCTGAGGACCAGACATTTAATTAGAGATGACTGTCAAGGTCAGGGAAGTACATTCCAAACAGTGGAAGAGTAAGTGCAAAGGCTCTGAGGCAGCTACATGCTCCACACATTGAAAGAACAGGAAGAAGGGCAGTGTGGCTGAAGTATAGCTGGCAAAGGAAAGGGTGTTACAAGAGGAGGTTGTCGTGGTGGGTGGAGTCCAGATCACAAAGAGGTTCGTAAGCCACAGGAAAAAGTCTGGCTTTCATTTTACATGGGATGGAAAGCCATTGTTGGGCCTTTGTGGGGGGAGGGGGATGCCCTAATTTTCCTCTTCATAAAATCACTGTATGGAGAATGGATTGTAAGGGACAAGAATAGAAGCAGGTCGAGAGCTGACACAAGTGACAGATACTGGAGAGGGTGGTAAAAACATACTCTGAAAGTGGAGTCAACAGGAATTATTGATGGTTTGGCTGTAGGGGAGTGAAAGATAGTGGCCCACAAATGACTCCCAGCTCTTTGGCTTGGTAGAGCAAATGGCAGATGGGCAGTACCACCCAGAGGAGAAAGGGGTTTGGGGGTTACAGTCATCATTCAGGACTTCTCTGTGGACCATACTAAATGTGAGGAGTCAATCAGATGGACATGTTCAGTAATGACATAGATAAAGGGAAAGCTCAGGGCTTGAGATTAAGATTTGAGGGTCATCAGAAGGCAGATGTTGTTTAAAACCACTGGATTAAATAAGACACTCAGGGCAAGTTATAAACAGAAAGAAGGAGGGGGCCTGGTCTAAGCCCCGGGGACTCCAGGATCTACTGTTAAGTGACAGAAGAGATGCCAGCAACAAGACCAAGAAGAGCCAGGACTCCCCCAACACCGGGCCATGGACTGATACTGGTCCGTAGCTGTTAGGAACTGGGCCACCCCGCAGCAGGTGAGCCGAGGGCAAGCTAGAAGCTTCATCCCTATCGCCTGCATTACCACCTGAGCTCCGCTTCCTGTCAGATCAGCGGCAGCATTAGATGAATTGTATAATTATTTGATTATATATTACAATGTAATAATAATAGATATGAAGTGCACAATACATGTAATGTGCCCAAATTATCCCGAAACCATCTCCCACACTCTTCGGTCCGTGGAAGAATGGTCTTCCACGAAACTGGTCCCTGGTGCCCAAAAGGTTGGGGACTGCTGCCCTAAAGCAGAAGATGGTGTCACGGAAGCCAGAGGGAGGAGGTGAAGGGGAATGGTGGCAAAGGCTGCTGAAAGACTACCTGGGGTTAGTACATAGCAGATGAACATGGGGACATGGAGGCCACTGGGGACCCACCACATCAGTGGTGAAACGTGTCACTTCTAGATCCAGTGATTAGGAGGGTACATTGTTCACTCACAGAGTGGGCATGACCAAGGAGCGAGAGTAAGAGCACAGGGAACTCAGTTAATTTGCCTCTGGCAGGTGCCACCCCCCAAGTAGGAACCAGTCAGCTTCTGTGAGAAGACACTTCCAGGTCACCTGCAGGAGACAGTGCCTTTCATCCTGTCTGCTCGCTTCCTACCACTGAAGGGGAGGGAGGGAGGGAGAGCACTACCTCCTCTCCCTCTTCCTGGCACCCCTCCCTCACCTCCAAGAACCCTTTTCGGCCCTACTCATGAGTTGTTCCATTTCACTAACCATATCACATGTGTTCTATAATCTTTAACCATCTTTTATCAACACAGCACCGTTCAAACACTCTTCAGCTATTTTCATCACAAACAAGCCTGCTTTCAGGAAAGACAACAAAGCGAAGGGAAAAAACAGGTAACCATCTACTGGTGTCTACTTGTCTTATGCTGTGCTTTTGAGTGATCCCCTCAGTGGTTAAGGCAGCCCATATTCTGAAGAGGTTTACAAACCCCTTGGAGAAACAAACACATGACCAGCTCAGTGCCAAACGGTGTGACATGCACTCAGGGCAGAGATACCATCTGTGGCTGCAGTAATCGAAGAGAGCTTTCTGGAAAAACAGAAATGTGTCAGAGCATAAGAAGGCTGAACAGGAAATATGCTAGTCCTTCAAGTCCGATTTAAAAAACATAGACATTTCGCAACAGGCCCAAAGCCTATCTCAGTAACGTGGGATGTGTACATCCAAATTACAAAGAAACGAGCACTTACAGTGACATCTGTTGGATTAATTAGCTGTGTAATTAGTCTCCCCCCAGTAGAGATGGGCTTTGTCGCTGCTGCCTGAGACTTCCCCAGGTGAGATTTTATTCCAAATGCCACACTCAAGAGGAATAAAGAACAGGCCAGGCAAGGAAGAAAAGCATGTGACAAGTGTTTTTGGTGGGAGGCAGTGAGAATGCAGATGGTACATCTAGGGCAAGGGTCCCCAACTGGTCTGTGGCCTGTTAAGAAACCGGGCTGCATGGTAGGAGGGGAGCCATGAGCGAGCGAAGCTTCATCTGTATTTACGGCCCCTCCCCATCGCTCATATTACTGAGCTCTGCCCCCTGTCAGAGTAAAGGCAGCATTAGAGGTGCAAAGGAGCGCGAACCCTACTGTGAACTGCACGTGTGAGGGATCTAGGTGGCATGTTCCTTAGGAGAATCTAAAGCCTGATGATCTGAGGTGGAGCTGAAGAGGTGATGCTAGTGCTGAGGAGTGGCTGCAAATACAGATGAACATTAGCAGAGAGGTATAACTGCACAGAGACCATTATAAATCCATTGATACAGACTCACATCAAAACCCTGTCACTGAGTGGCAAATGACAATTAAGCTGCATCTTGGTGGCAGGCTTTAAGGTTCTGACACTTATTTTAGTCAGCGTGTGACCCACCCATTATTTTATTTACCACTTCCATCCACGTCTCCTCCCCTGCACTGTGCACTTGGTCTTAGATGAGAACATCTAGTTGCAGGAAAACAAGCTCAGGGCTGCCACTGATTCTGTATTATGGTGAGTTGTCTAATTACTTCACAATATATTACAATGTAATAATAAAAATAAAGTGAACAATAAATGTAATGCGCTTGAATCATCCGGAAACCACCTCCACCCCCGCTCTAGTCTGTGGAAAAATGATCTTCCATGAAACCGGTCCCTGGTGCCAAAAATGTTGGGGACTGCTGATCTAGGAGACTTTAAGGGTCCTCCAGGAATGAGACTGTCAAAGAGGAAAAGTCCTCACCAGAAGAATGACTCAAGAACTGGCCACCTCAAAATAAACCCACAGATGCCCAAGTCTGAACTCTGGATAAACTCAAAACACTGAAGGCTCAGAGACATGAAATATAATAGCAAGAAAATGGAGATGGAGAGAGTGGTGTATGGATTCAATGCTGGACATGACAAGACTGGACAAAGTACAGAAGTCTTGTCTCTGGAGAAACTGTCTGGTCTTCCTACACTGGCAGCTGTGGCCATCACTAATGGGAACCCAGTCTGGGCAAAAAAAAAAAAAAATAATAATAATAAATGGGGAAAGCTGGGATGGCTCAGCGGGTTAAATGCTCGCTTTGAAGCCCCGGGGACCGAGGATCGAATCCTGGCCCTGGCCCATGTGGACCCACATGCTGAACTGGGGTGTGCCCCAAGTTCAGTTCTTTCTGGGACCTATGTGGGAGGCTCCCGGCCCAGTTCCTGCCCTGCACAGCCCCATGCCCACCTGTGGAGTGAAACCATATGGAAAACTAATGCTGTCAACTATGGAGACTGCTCTGGGCCCTCCCCCTTCTCTGTGTCTCTCTCTGTCTCAGTTTCTCTCTGTCAAAAATCAATAAAATAATAAAATAAATCTTTTAAAAAATAAAATAAAATAAATGCTCAGAGCCTAATCTGAGAAACAGAAAGTGAACAAACACGAAGATGCCTCCAGCCAAATCGTTCCCCATGGTGCTTCTTCAACCACAGCTGGCTGTAGAGCCATACTCACTGACTCACGTCTAGGTCATGGAGAAAATCACAGTCCCAGGATCCAGGCCTCTTGGCTTGGCTGACTGGAAGAGCCCAGGAATGCTCCCCAAGCTCCCTTTTTCTTTCATTATTTTAAAAATGAGAGAGGTAATGGCAGGAGGGAAATACAGAAACATGAAGGCACCGTGGAAATGGGAAGATTCTGCTGAAATCTTGGCTTGGAGACTCCTTAGGTGGAGGTGAGCCTTTGGGGAGACCCTTAATCTCCTCCTCCATCATCACCACATACACAGAGTGCCTTAAATGGAGGAAAAATGTGTGATATTGCTCCAAGAACCTTCCTGGTTCACAATAGTCAACAGTTTATAAAGTCTAGAACAGGAAACAACTCAAATGAGTTTAGACATGTTCTAAACCTAGATGGGTCACTCCACTAGCATAGTCTCCACTGTAAATCAAATCAGAGACTTTCCTACATAGTGCAGCACCCCCTCAGAAGGGCCAAGGGAACTTGGGAGTAGGCACCAAACTCCAACACTATCACCCCACTGTCCCAAAGGCTTTAAAACATATTCACATTAAAAAATAAAATAAACTGAGTGAAATCTACTTGTGTATGTGCATCAAGACCACACAAGCAACCACCAGCCTAGCGATACTGGTCTCCCTCTGACAATTAAGGGGGGCAGAATCCTGTTGGAAAAGCCTTGAGGCCACTCAGGATTCTGTCCTCAGTTGTCTGAGGAGCACAGCTATCAGCATACTTTAGTGGTTTGCATGATTTTTTCGCTTTTTCAAAGTTAGTAAAGGTATACCAGAAAAACAATCCCAGTACCACACAGGTATGACTCATTTGCCCCAAGTTTAGGAAAAATAATCTTCTAACTCAGACCCTTACTTGGTATCTGCTCATTTCCTGCTGTGTGGCCAAAGAGCTCGCTTTAGACAAAATGAAGATTATGAAGAAAGAGTAACGTGGAAGGCAAACAGACACTTGCAGGGACCGGGTTGTTTTATTTTTTTTTGGGGGGGGGGGTTGTCCTCATCACAGAGCACAGACACTGGAGGTGAAATACACTCCCAGCATGTGTTGCTCACAAAGACCTCTACACAAAATAGATTCTTAAGTATCACATGTTACAGATTCGTCAGCCTGAGTCTACACAAAATCCTCCTCTAGGGCTCAGCAGAAAACCGGCACTCAGTAAATGGTGTTGACCCAGAGGGAGAAATTCCCTTCCCATTAATTTGTGTGTCCCGGAGAGTACATTGGAGAATGGTCTCCTAAGTGCTGGGGTCCAGACCAGCAGAAGAAGAGACAATCAAGGGGACAGGTTGAGACGCCTTCCATCACAGAACTGCTGGTCCCTGGGACCAGTCTTCTGTATTGTTCTGATAGACAGGAAAACAGGGACTATCTGGTGTGACAGGTCACCCAGGAAGTCCAGAGTTCAGCTCAGAGGTGGTCACTAAGGCCCAGCAATCCTCAAGAAGAAGCTGTCATCAAAGAGAGCAGAGAGGGAGAAAGACTCAGCGGGTCAGCAAATTCTGTAAATCCACCACGCAGACCACCTCGGCAAACGAAGTGGTGGCTACACCTGTTGACCTAAGAGACCAGGTATGCTTTGGAGGCCCTCATTCTGGGCCTGGGAACCTGCCCTGCTAATTAACAGGTTACAAATCAAACACTATCAGTAGATAAACATTTCTAACCTTCTAATGAGTTTGCCTTTTACAGGATGAGGACATAGGCCCTGGAGAAAGTCCCCTGATGGTTCTTGATGATTAGTCCCAATTCAAATCTACTTTCAGAGTTTTCTATCAGCGTCCTATATGTGGTAGGCACTTGGGGGCTTCCATGCACAACAGCCAACACTCAAGTGCTGTGGATTTCTACCACCTACATATAAATAGCCACTGCAAAGGAGGCCCAAGGAGCCCCAGTGTGAGCAACAACACTTGGCACACGTGGCCAGCTGCAGCAGACTCAGCTGGGCATCCTGACATGTGCCTCGCTGTGTGACTCGAAAGCACTTCAATCAAAGGAAATAATGAAAAAATTATTGAAAAGTGAATTTTAACAAATAGCTCTGAAGAAAATTTCAGATTTCATTATAGGAAAAGCACTTTAATGTAGAAAATGAAAAAATCTGATATGACAGTTTTCTATAAATAACAAAAATTGGAAATCATCATTATAGGCATTTGTAATTTTCCTCTTTTGTTGGGAACCACTGGAAAAAAAAGAGGTTTTTACCAACAAGGAAGCACTTATCTGTCTTTATGTGCCTGTCAAGCCTGGTGGTAGGACACTATGAAAGCGTATCTTAACCGTTCAGGGGGAGGGTTGACAGATAAAGCACATACTGTCCAGTTAAATGTGTATGCCAGATAAGTAAATACAGTAATTCTATTTTATGGTACATAACTATAATAAAAGTTATTTTTTGTTTATCTGAAATTTACATTTAACTGGATATTTCGTATTTTTATTTGCTGAATTTGGTGGCTATACCTGGGGGCCTCTGCTGTGGTATTGTCAGAGCCCCTCTGGGTCGCCCCTCTAAGGGCATTGAATGTGGGAACCTCCCACATTTCTGTGAGCAACCAATTTTCCATCATTAACATTTTTAACTTTTACCTGACATCCTGGTTATTATTTTTAAGAGCTAGAAACCTAATAGTATTAAATATTAAAGTATAAAATGACTCAGTTAGTAGTACCAAAATGGTTTTCATAATAACAGCCTTTCCCACTCTACACTTAGACAGTATTTCTAGTTCAAATGATGTTGAAACAGAATAAAAAATATGGTTCAGGTGTATTATGTAATTATTTAAAAACTCTTACCTTTTTCCTGACAATGTTTCTGACAATGCTTAATTGTTCCCTTAACAATTTCCCTTGCAAAACAAAAAACACAGAAACACCTGTTGCAACTCAGTGTAGTCAAATTTGTTCCTTTTAGATCACGTCCTTTCAGTTCAAGTCCTCAGCAAGGTGGAAGGACTCAAAACTGGGTTCCTGCCTTTGCTCCACTCTATGGCACCATTTTCCTGCCAAACTGGGTTTACCTAGTACAACTGTAACACATGGAGTTATTCTGGAATGTGAAGGCAATGAAATATCTGCAGTAAAATTCTTCTAAAGGTTACAGACCACCCCCCTAAGACAGCAGATGGCATCCATGCAAAGAATTCTGCAAGTGTGACTTATTCTTCTAGGTGAGGGTGGGCTGGAGAAGACTGATGATTTGAGATTTTTCTCTCACCAGAAGATCTAGGGCTTTTGAAGGTTGTCCCAAAATTCACGCAAGAAGTAATTTTGTACGAAAATTACGAATCTTGCATGAATTTTGGGACACCCTTTAGCTTGAGGATTTGGGGGAGGGGAGGCTTACAAGTATTTTGACAAAGTGGTAGTTCTTAGATTTTCTGAAATTAGACCTCCTTGCTCCTCAACCTGACTCAGGGGCTATGGCCCAGCTTCTGTAGCTGCAAACTGTTTATATAGGAAATATGCACACAGTCATGCTGTCTCCATGCTATCTGAATAAGAACTTCAGGAAAGGGAACATTTAGGACTTTTAGTATGAGTTTCCTGTCCCTTTAGAAAATAAAAAAAGGTTAAATGGTGAGACCCACAGTCTCCATTAAGGAACAATAAGAATCTCTCTTCCAAACCCATCTCTCCTGGAGACTCTCCCATTCCAGCGATTTGATGAAAGTAATTAATCCAAGAAATTTCAGCCTGGGGAATATGCTGGACAGAAATAGGGAAAGGTGAGAGGAAGAAATTTCATCCACAAGACTTTCAAGCCTTGAAAAGAGAACTGTGTCTCTGTTCCTTCTTCTTGCTCTTCAGTGCTTTCGACAAACAACAGTGTGTTCAGACTAATCTAAATCCATGGAGTATTGGAGAGATGCTCTTTGAGATTTAGAGAACGGGGAATGATAAACAAGGCTTTTCACATCAGCAAGGAAAAGACAATTGTTTAAGAAACTGTTTGACAATCAACTATCCAATTTGAAAGAAAATACAGTCCTAAATCACATACTACACAAAAAAATGAGTCCTACAATGCCCCATACACAATACACATTTCTTGTAGATCAAAGATGTAAAAAGGGGTTGGGGAAAACTGAATAAGATATGGATCAAGTAATGCCAGCCAGCCTGGGTTTGAGCACTGAATCCAACACGCACTAGCTTATGACTTGTAGCCTCTGCCTCGGTTTCCTCATTTGAATATAGGTGAACTAACAGAAGATTAAATCAATATATGTAAAGCCAGGATAACAGTACCTGCTCTGTAATAAGTGTTGTCAGCTGGTTTTTTTATTTGATAGTATTAGTAAACACAAAGTTTCCTAGGAAAAGAGAAAATCAGAAGCATAAGGAAAAAGATGTACAGAGTGGTCATCATACAAATGAAGAGTTTCAATATATTTACGTGCACCATAACCTAATGGAAGACAAACGAAAGCCTGGAGGAAGCTCCTGCCATGTCCATACCACGGTGGGGATTACTGAGCCTCATATACCAACAGTACTGGCAAATCAAGCAGATAAAGGAACAAACCAAGAATAATAAAGGGCAAAGGCCATGAATAGGAAACCCGCTACAGAAGTTCAAATGGCCAATAAATCATGAAAAAATGTTCCCCACTCTAATAATTAAGGAGACCCACATTAGAACAATCTTGTCAATCTGAGAAAAACAGAAAAATAACATTGTGTTGGTTATTGTGTGGGGGATGTGAGCATCACCTAAGTGGGGAAGAGGTCACCTTTTTTCTGAAGAGCCAGTAAAAAGTATTGTAACTATTGGCATTACATCTGGGAACCCCGGGATCCCACTTCTTGGAATAGCACAAGGGCAGACAGATGTATGTATATATCTGTTCTCTATACTAAAATACTGCCAATAATCTAAATGTACGTCAGTAAGAGACTGGTTTGTCTCTTTGTCTCTTATTGTCTTTTTTTTTCTCATGAGATCAACTATTTATTGATTTTTTTCCTACAGTATTATACAGGTAAAGAAACTTTTAAACTAAGGAAGCTGGGATGGCTCAGTGGGTTAAGTGCTCACTTTGCAGCCCTGGGGACCGAGGATCAAATCCTGGCCCCAGCCCGTGTGGACCCACATGCTGAACTGGGGAGTGCCCCCAGTTTAGTTCTCATGAGGGTGAGATCTGGGCCCAGTTCCTGCCCTGTGCAGCCCCGCGCCCACTGTGGAATGAAATTATGAGGAAAAACTGATGATGTGCAACTATGGAGACTGTTCTGGGCCCTCCCCCTTCTCTCTGTCTCTGTATCTCTCTCTGTCAAAAACAATAAAAATAAATCTTAAAAAAAAAACTTCTAAACTGAAAAAGACTTGGCAATTTTTGGCAAATTTGTAGCAAAGGACTGAGGACTCCTGTTGCTAAGTTTTCATGACAAACAGTTAATAAGTGGAGTATTATGTAATAAGAGTGAACTAGATCTATACGTAATGATCTGAAAAAATTTTCATAAATTATATTTAAAAAGCAAGCTGAAAGCACAGCACATGTCTATAAATATTTTTAAGTGAACACTATGCATGTGTACACACACATGTTCATATATTTCTATCACTATAAACACAGAAAAAATAGTCCACAAAGATATAATCTAAGTATAACATTGATTTGCTTCTGAAGAACAGAGTTGGAGAACAGAAAAAGAACTTACATTTAGAAAATTATTAAAAAATAGGACTCACGTATGGTATTGTATACATGCAATGCCATTCTAATTTTGTAAAATGCCCATGCTATATCCAAAAAGATGGAAATATGTTGTTTATGATAGGATTAGGCCAATCTTTATTTCTCTTCTACTTCTCTTGATTTTTCAAATTTTCTACAGTAAACATATATTACTCATACTAATTATTTTTACCATGAAATAAGAAATCCAGTTTATTATTGGCTTACATTTGAGGTACACATGGAATGATAGTCTCATAAGAACTAATTAAGATCACAATAATATTCTAAAAGGGTCTGATCAATTCTTCATCATCCTTAAGAAGGATTCAGGGCAGGGAGCAGGGGAACAAAAATACTAAAAGCATTTTGAAAAAAGAGGAAGGTGTTATTATGGTCAATGGATGTAAAACTGCTTTTACAACAGGTGGCATATTTAGTACTGGATTTAAAAAAGTAAGTACATCTAGTAAGATTTCAATGCTATTATACAGTGTCTAATGTGTAGAGCCAAAGATAACACTGATTCTACCTTCTTGACATGAAGGTGTACACAATTCTGTAACCAGAGGGATTACAACAAAGCCCATGCTTAAAGCCAATCAGCTGAGGGAATGTGTTGAATGAACTAATACCCATTGGGGGGATTCAGATGAAGGTGGTGAGGGGCATTCTGGAGGGAAGGGAAGGCAACGACCCTGTGCAGGCGGGAAGTGCACATACACTGGCAATACGATGGCCATATGTTCCTACATCATATGTTGGCCACAGTTCCACAGCAGTGAAGGATTCATTTGTCATGGCAATATCGCTCCCTCTAAAAAAGATCCTTTCCATATTCTCAGAGTCCCCCTGAAGTTAACTGGTGGCCAGAAATACTGCCCTAGCCAACCTGAGCTCTCCAGCGATGACCATGGGGCCCACATGCAGTCTCCCAAGCCCAGCTGCAGGAGCCCTGCATCCCGTAAACCCCACCATTAAGTGGGGGAAATGAACTTCAGAACCCCAGCTGCTCCAGGAGACAGAGGGTACGAAGGCTAAATGTGCTAAAATTTACCGAAACAGCTGGCCTTTCACACCTTCTAAATCAACCACACAGAAACACTCCCCTCCTTTCATTTTTGGTAGGAGGCACCGAGGTATGAAGAGAAGGCAGAACTATGCACTTAAAACATAAAATAGTTAACCTAATGAGAAAACAAGGTTTAAGGAAGCTGGTTCCAGAATGACGATATAAACCAGATGACACTTGGGCCAGTGCTTCAAACATGTAGCCACAACAGGGTAGAGATGACCGGGAGAGAGAAGAGGCTCACCAGAGGATTTATGCTTTCTGCTTTCCAAGCCAAACAAAGGCTGCCAGTCCCCACCTGAAAGAATGATGTATGTGGCTGTCTAAGATGCCCCAGCCCATTGCAATCACAAAGGAGCACAAAGAATACAGATTGTAAACCAAATCCTTGACTTCATCTACATCTTCTGATTTGTCCATGCATCCTATGATGAATTTATGACCACCCTGGAGAGTGAGCCCCAACTAGTTTCGTATCCATCAGAGAAAGAAATGAGAAAATGATTCTAAGGTAATGCAGAGTCTGATGGAGGGTTTCTCATTGCCATTCTTCCTCCCTGCATAATCCTAACAGAATGGCAAAAGTGAAAGTCCACTGTGTGCAAAACTGGGGTGTGTGTTTTTCAGTCAGTGAATGCTGAACTCCTACTTTAAGCCAAGTAGAGCTGGCATCTCACCCTGTTTGCCTAGCTGGCTCAAGGCAGCTCACATGGGGCCCAGACCTACCTCTATGGCAGACAACCTTCTCTGTGTATAATTTAAGATTAATGTAAAACCTTCAGGCTTGGCCCAATCAAAGGAATCTCAGCTGGGAACTGTTTGAGTAATAGATTCTGGTGGGGTCTTAATCTATCTGCTCAAGTTGATGGATTTCCACTCCAATGACTCTCAGGTGAAGAAAAACATCAAACCAGGTTCTAATAGTTGGCAGGTGTGCACTGATCGCCAACTGCCCTTTCTGCACTCTCTTCCCCCAAGCAGAGACGAGAACACTACCAATTTCAGAGAACTCACCAGGGACACCACATAGCAGAGAAGTCAAGTTAAACAGATGAGCACGCACCAGCTCTGAACCCACACACCGTGGATTCATGATCTATGCAAACATGGATGGGAGCAGGGCGGCAGGCATGTGTCAGTACAGCAGTCCCTCCCTTGTTCATGGTTTCAGTTACCTGCTGTTCACCAGAGTCCAAAAATATTAAATGGAAAATTCCTGAAATAAACAATTTGTGAGTTTTAAATTGCTCACCATTCTGAGCAGTATGATGACATCTTGTGCCATCCTGCTCCACCCTACCTGGAACGTGATTCATTTCTTTATCCAGAGTGCCCACACTGTACACACTACCTGCATGTTAGTTACTTAATCTTGGTTATCAGATCAACTGTTTTGATATCACAGTGCTTATGTTCAAGTAACCCCTATTTTACTTAATAATGCCACATCCACATAACTTTTATTACAGTATATTGTTATAATTGTTCTATTTTATTATTAGTTGTTGGTATTAATCTCTTACTATGTCTAATTTATAAATTAAACTTTATCATAGGTATATACTCATATGCATAGAAAAAAAAACATAGCATATCCATCGATTGGTACCATCCATAGTTTCAGCCATCCCCTGAGGGTCCTAGAATGTATCCCCCATTCACAAGGGGGAAGTACTGTTCTTGCCTTCTCCTATTTAAGGCAAACAAGAGCACCCTACAACTCTAAGGATGGGAGGAGAGGAAGAATGTCGCCTGGGTACAGGGCCTCTGAGACATTTACAAGGCAAAGCAGAATGGTGCAGAGTTCATGTAATGAAACACGAGCCTTAATGAGAGACAAATACCGTACTTTTTCTACAACATGCTTCCATTCCAACTCAGATTAATCACTATGCAGAGGGGATGCCAGGATGGCTCAGCAGGTTATGCGGTTGCCTTGCAGCCTGGGAGTCTGAGGATTGAATCCTGGCCCCCAGCCTGTTCAGACCCATATGCTGAACTGGGGTGTGTTCCCAGTTACCGTATTTTCCGGCGTATAAGACGACCGGGCATATAAGACGACCCCCTAATTTTACAGTTAAAACATAGGTCTAGGCCTATATTCGCTGTATAAGACTACAGCCTCGGAAGTGGGGGGCAGTCTTATACAGCTAATATAGGCCTAAACCTATGTTTTAACTGTAAAATTAGGGGGTCATCTTATACGCCCGGTCATCTTATACGCCGGAAAATATGGTAGGTTCTTGCCAGGGTGAGCTTCCCATGTGGGAGGGGACCCGGTTTGGCCCCCAACTCGCGGGGGCATGCCTCCCATGCGGGAGGCCCCCAGCCCAGTGACTGGCCTGCGCGCCCCTCCGCCCCCCCACCTGTGTGGAATGAAGCTATGTCAAAACTGATGCTGTGCAATTATGGAGACTGTTCTGGGCCCTCCCCCTTCTCTCTCTCTGTGTGTGTGTGTCTCTCTCTGTCAAAAACAGTAAAATAAATCTTTAAAAAAAAATCACTATGGAGAAAAACCAAGAGCTCAGCACCTCAACTGGATGGGAGCTGCTGGCCTTCCTGCTGGTTTTTATTAGTCACAGTGTCCCATACTGGCAGGTGTGAGGATGTGGGCATATGACCACCAGGAGCTGGACCAGAGTCCACCACTATTTAAGACACAGAACAGTCATTCAAGAAAATCAATGGTGAGATCTTTACAAAAGTACCCTGGCAGTCCAGAGAGAAGGGAACATAACATCTTCCATCTGAGGTCTGGGGCACTCCAGCCTCCCTCACCCCACCTCATTCCCACTCATAGGAGGTAGGCAGGAAGAATTCACTGAACATTACTCTTGATTTAAAAACTGCTTTCACACAATAATCAAAACGAGACCATTCTAGGCAATAGAAGTAATATCACCAGGTTGGTTTTTTTTTTCTTTTACAGATTAGCCAAACCCTCTTTCATGTTCAGAATAGAAATGATCTCATACTTTCAGGCAGTTCAATTCTAGTTTAGCGACGTATGTCCCAGCATTTACGGCCCCAAGGAAGTGACTCTAGACCGGTGTGAGGTCACATGACAAAATGGAAAGCTACTCCTCTGCTTGCATCTCCTGAGACTGCTGCTGTCTCCTCCAGCATGAAAAAGGAAGAGGAGGGGAACAAAAGCCTCAGTTCAGAGAGGGTGAGAGACCCCTAAGGGAGTCAGATACACCACAGCCACTGGGGTAGGTGCAGCAGAAAGCAAGCTGGCAGTCTCCCTGACCAATCATGCATAATCTGCCAGGGAAGCAGGGTGGGGTGGGGTGGGGTGGGGTGGGGTGAGTCAGGAGAGCTGTGTGAGAAGCCTGGTGCCCTCCCTGGGTCAGCAGCATCTGGAGCTGTTTCTCTAGCAGACAGTAGAGAACTCGATTACATCCAGTTAACTGTGCTCTAACCTGATTATGCATGTGCTGGGCTAATGGATTACATTAGCAAGAGGAAAAATAACATGCAATCAATCTCCATTTACTACAGGCCACACCAGGGCCTAGAGAAAAACTGGCTTCCAAGCCATCTCCAGACTCCACCCCAAATTTGTGGAGTCACAGAAAACATAGGAGAGGGAGACCCCTTGGTGGCTGGAGAAGTGTGTCTTCGTCACACTGTAGGACAAAAAGGCTCGGGTCAGGCCCTGGAATGATCAGTGCATCTCTGTCATGCAGGAATGGGTGGGAGAGCTCCCTGCCCCCACCAGAGCTGCAGCAAACTGAGGGACATTCATTACCCAAGGACTAATGAAACCAGACTAACAACCTTCAGTTCCTGACACAGGGAATTCTGCCCCGAATGTGGGGGACTGGTCACCCCGCAAGATGTGCTAACCAAACGCACTATTTGGGCACGTCTTCAGGTTCTGGTTCCCATGCTCTATCCTGTATCCCTTCTACCTACACTGCCCTTATTTATTTATTTATTTATTTATTTATTATTGTTAAATTTAATGGGGTGGCATTGGTTGGTAACAATTAGTTTCCCGATGTACAAGTTCACATCACATCACCCATGCATCGCATCATGTGCCCACCTCCCAGAATCAGCTCCCCTTCCATCACCATATATCTGGTGCCCACTCCTACCTCCCCCCACAACTCTCCCTCCCCTCTCTTCCCCCTTCTCCAGGTGACCACCAAACTATTGATACACTGCCCTTTTTGAGCAGGAGTTTCCTCCTTTAAAAAAAAAAAGAAAGAAAAAAAAATAAAAAAGAGAGAGAGAGAGAAAATTAAGTCCAGGGAGGATTAGTGTCCAGAGCTAGTTCAGCAAAACACAAATGGAAGCACACAAACTTCTCCCCTCATATCCATCCTGGAAACTACTTCAACCTGTTTAGGTGAGACCTATGAACATGGTTTGGGGACCAAAAAGGGATAGTCTCAGCAAATCCTCCTGGTTCCAGGCCTTTCAGAAGCAAAACCAAGGGCCTGGTATACTCTTATTGGAGGACATAGTATGGAGTTAATTCCCACCAGGTGCATTTTATAATCTGAAGGGCAATTTTTTCCTTGGATGGAAGAGGCTGGCTTTGTGCCACCTCTAAATGACCTTAATCAACACTGCATACAAACTTCCATGCCCACACCAAGTCTTCTGTATTGATTTTGCTCAGTTGGATCCTTTGGAAGCTCTTTTTTCCACTGGTTTTTCCATTAGGCTTTCTTGGCCACATTGGCACCTCCCTGTGGACAGTTAAGACCTTCAATTTAAACTGAATGCAAGGAGCTTCTTCTTTTAACAGAACAAAACTATGCCACTCAGTGACGGTCTTGATTACTTAGGACAAGGGGATGGCTTACTTGGTATCCAGATCTTCCCATTGTACTACCTGAATCCATCCATGCTGGCGCCAGCAGTAAATTTCAGAACATTCTATTCCCACTACCTCATACCTGCTTTCTCCTCCTGTCCCTAAAATGGTTTCTCATCCCTGTTACAGAGGCCTCTCACCAGCCTGAGAACAAGTAATCGTAACACACATTATAGTTGTCAGTCTCAGCAGAGACTGTATGGAGAAGGATCAGGAGTCTTCCTTATTTGGAGTCTCTCTTTAAAAATCACCATGAGTAGCAAAGGGATGAACGTAGCCCCGGGTCAGCAGAAGCTCAACCCTCTTTGGGCCAAAGTCGTGGGAAATGGTGTGGGGAGAAAAAAAGAGACTCACAATAAAGGAGAGGAAAATGGAAGGAGAGAGTGAGGGTGTGGAAGGTATGTGGAAAGAGGCTGGACAGATTTATGGCGATTTGTACCTGATTGTTCATACTAAAGCCATTATGGGATGATTAGAGAAAAAGGTGAGGCTTTAAGTCCAGTGAAAATCAATAGAAACGTCTGGAGCAATTCTGCCGTGCAAGTGAAAGGACTATTTACAGGATCTGAGTACCTCCTCCCCTTTACCGTCTACACACTGAAAGAGACTGGAGGGGGTGGAAAGAGACTGGAGGGGGTGGAGATGGGTTAGAAAGAAGGAAGGAAGGAAGGGGAAAGAGGACAGAAGGAGGAAGATGAAAGAAGTCTGGAAAAAGGAAGAAAAATATGAGAAGAGAAAGGGGACACAGGACATGGGAAGATAAGGTGAAGGAAACACAGATGCCCCTTTACCTGACCCTACTTTTCTTTTATAGCATTCACCACCTTCTAACCTACTATATAATTTATTCATTGTGTTTATCACCCATCTCCCTCCAAAAGAATGGAAGCTCTGTGAGGGCCGGGATTTTTTTTTTGTCTATTTTGTGCATGGATGCAGGCATGTGCCCTGGTGTATAGTAAGCACTCAATGTATGTTTACTGAGTGAATGAACAACTGAATGAACAAATGGACCAAGGACCTCAGGGGCCTCCAGGAGAGAAGAAATTTTTAAAAAGAAAAGGGTGGGGGGGTAATAATGAGATGAAAAAAGAGAAAAGAAAGCATGCAGGAGAGCAGGAAAACATGGGAGCATAAAGGTACACAGAAGCCAAAAAACAGGGAAATAGCAATTGAGAGTTAAAGAAAAAAAAAAACGTCAATTGTAAAGACAGTCGAGGGGTCAAAGGAGCGATGTGACAATATCGGGCTGCTCTAAATTAAAGAGAATCTTCAGGTACCAGTTAAAACCTGCCACCACACTGGAGCTTCATGAGGAAGGGGATGACAACTTTCAACAACAGAGTGTCATCCAGTCACCAACCAGGCCATGACACAGACTGCTCACCCACCCCAGCCCGTGTACCCTCCCACGGGGCCAATCCTCTCCTTCCAGAGACAGTCTGGGTCTTACCTTGTACAACTTCAGGCTGGCCTCGTGCCTGGAGTTGACTGTGTGCAGCCGCAGCTTCTCCAAGCTGTTGGTGTAGTAGTCGCAGGCGTTGCACTTGAGGTGGACCGGGTTCCCGATGGCTACACACTTGAGCCGCCACTCATTGGCTTTGCCTCCCTCCTTGATGTGGGCCACCAGCTGGTACTTCTGCACATGCTTATCTGTCTTGCAGTGCAGCTGGAAGTTGGCCTTGAGCTGGGTGTTATAGCGGCAGAGCTTGCACTGGTACGAGTCCCCCATGACGGCCTTCCACTCGTCCTCTGGGAGGCTACGCTCCACATTCATGTGCAGCCCCAGCATGTCCAGGTTGTCCGTAGTGAACTTGTTGCAGACGGCACACTGGAACAGCTTCAGGGATGGGTCGCTGGTCTGGATAAAACTCTCGCCCAGGTTCATTAGCTCCTCCGACACCAGTTGCCCGCCCCCGAGGCGCATGTCTAGGGGGATCTCACCGCCCACTGCGGGGAAGGAGAGGGGAAGAGAATCAGAGGCCAGGCTCACAGCTCTTTGCCACAACTGAGGCATCACTCAGCCCTCCCCTTCCCTCCACCCCAGGTCAAAGGTGAAAAAAGACCTTATTTCAAGTGTTGCAAGGTGCTACTAACTGGAAAAACCACCACCACCACGCCTCCCCCCCTGCCCCCCACCCTCCACCCTCCCAAAAAAAAAAAAAAAGTTCATGCATTCAGATCTTTCTAAAATTTGTGAAAGGATTTATGTGGAGTGTTTGGTTGTTTGTTTTTCTCTCTTTCAGGAAAGAACATCTAGAAAAAAGTAGGAACCATAATCTCTCGAATATTTCAATTCAGCCTCTTGTTTAGATTCAAGAAAAGACAGAAATAAGCACCATTCACTGGACATAATAGAAACTCAAACTCTAGACCCCAGAAAGTTGAAAACGAGTTACAGCTGGCAGCTAAGGTACCAAACCTTTAAGGTGAATCAGAATCAGACCCAACATTTATCTAAAGCAACGCCATTCAAGAGAACTTTCTGCGTTGATGGAAACATTTTATGTCTGTTCTGTTTAACGTAGTGATCATTAGTCACACGCAGCTACAGAAAACTTGAAATATAGCTATGGTGCAACAGGGAAACTGAATTTTTAGTTTTATTTATATTTTATTCACTTAAATTTACACGGCCACATATGGCCAATGGCTACTGTGTTGGACAGCATAGGTCTAAATCTGAGAGTTCAGAAATGATCTCCCTATTCCTCATCAAACCCCTGCTAATCAATATCCTAACTGCCCATCAATGGCACCAGCTCCCCCTACATCTCCCCAAAAGTACAATCTTTTCCCTTTTCTGAGCCACTACACTGCTAAAATGTAGATCTATCATGGCACATGTCATATTCTCCTTTGTTGTAAGTCAGCCATATACAGAGCCACAGGCTGGCCAGTGTCCTCATCAGGGGCTGTGTCTTTAAGACAGGGGGCCAGTCTTCTCCTCACTGGACCTCTGAAAAATCCCATCCCCTTGCACAAATACTCAAATGTCTGCTCTCCCAGACAAAGATAAAAAGGAAAAAAATGTCACAAATTTGGGAAGTGGATTGAGATGGGCACTGAAATGTAAAGGTCAGCTCATGGTCCCTAAAAAAGGGTCCAAAAAAGCTCTGCTCCTCTCCCTTCACTCGTTTGTTTATTTAATTATTTATTTTGCTCCTGGTCCATCACTGCCCTGCATAAGCTAGGGATGGTCCTCATCCACCAACAGCAAATTAATACCACAAGCTCTTATTTATATCATGAGAACAGCTTAGAAAGAGCAGCCTTCCCCGTTAGCTTGAAACATACAGTCAAGCAGATACTTAAAATCCTACAAATACAGAGTTGGAAGGAACTAAACACAGACACACTGGAGCTATGTCTGCCTCTGCCCCTCCCCAACTGATATTTAAACTTGACCTTTACATGTGGTTGGGCTGAAGTTATTTTTCTTTTAATGACTGATTAGAATCCAAGTTAGCGGTTAATCAAAGAGAAAATGTTATATTTTTTAATGATTTTCTTATTTATGCTACACGAGGCACCTTAGGTGAGAAGATCAGTACAGGCTCTACTGAGCAGACCAGTTGAGTTCAAAGTCTGTAGACAGTCTAGCAAGCCACAGAAATCTTTTGCATGTGCATTCCAGAAGCATCAGGCAGCTTTCTGCTTGTCTTCTCTCTTGCAATCTCCCCTGGTGAGACGTGCCATAACTAAAACATTCTTTTTAGGACAAGAGAGAAAAAGAGGGAGAGGGGAGCCTAGAAGCTCCATCCCTTAATAGGGAAGAAGGCCAGGCAGCATCCATGAAACATATACAGTGTTCAGTAAAAGTGGAAACTGCCCAAAGGGTAAGACAAAGTGCAAACACATATTTGTTTCTGATGCCAACTACTTGAAGCGTCATATCTTTTTCATTTTTTTACATTTAACCTCACCATGTCAATATCATTCTAAAGGGAAATTCAACTGTCACTTGTGGGATGCCTCCAGTAAAAATGAGTAGTCCTGGGAACACACAGAGGAGTAAGTCCCTGTTCTCATTCCAAGCTCTTAAAATGAAATGTAAATCAGAGGGGCAGTGAAATGAGGGTGACAGGCAAGCCAAAACTCCCTCTGAGACCCATATCTTGGAGAAACAAACCCAGGGCTTAAAATTCTACAAATCCATAGAGCTCAAAGGAACTAATTCAGCCTCCAGAAGTGGAACCTCCCCTAATTCACAGGGATTAGGAGGAGAGCCCAAGTGAGAACTTAGCAGGCATTTACTTTTGAGCCATGCTGGGTAGATGGTCTTGGAAAGGAGCAGGCCCCATCTCTCCACAAGCACCTGACTTTAACACTGGAAATTTATACGCTGGCACATGCACCTGCCCTTTAGCACATCGTCAGAGAAGCACAGGGATAAGAAGACGCTTTCCAGACTCAAAGGCAGCAGCAGAGGACCTATTAAATCTCATGCAGGTGTCCTGTGACCAGCTGGCTACTTGGCAAACATGAGGCTATCCCACAAGCTATCAGTTTCTCAGTGATGTGCTAAACTTTAGAGTCTAAAGGGATGTTTAGAAAGATATTCAGATGGCCTCAAGCCCCTATCTTGTCCACAAATGGCACATCCAACCAGACCAGACCAAGGGTGCTGACTCTTTCCTTAAAGGCCTCTAGAAAGAAAACATCCAGGATCAATCAGCATGTGTGATAAAATGAAAGAGAAGGTTCTGTCAAAGGCAATATGAGAATAACTGTAAGCAGGAGTGTATTACTTATACACACACACACACACACACACACACACACGTTTCTCCCTACAGAAACCAGTAATATACAATAACCTACAGCCTTCTCACAAATAGCCTAAAGAAATATCAGTAGAGCTATGGATAGAACTGAAAGGCTCTCCTTATTTGCATACAGTGGCTTCTAGTGAGGTCATACGACTTAAATTATAAGTCTTTTGGAAACGTCCTATCATTCCCATGTCCAGTCAGGCTTTCAGCATAAAGTATTTGTGTCTCTCATTCCATTGCAACAACTTTCGTGGCCTAAGGCACACACCGAAGTTTTCCACAGATGCATTGCAGTTGACAAGCGGTGACACTGGAAATTCAAGGGCTGACCTGGATTAGGTCCTTAGAAGGAAGAGCTCTATTTTCTTTAAAAAGCAAAAAATGGATCTTCTGTGTATACCCAAAACACAAAAATTCATTCTTCTATTTCTTTTGCATCTGCTATATGGCCATAATGCATGATGCTCCACAGATTCACAGACAGTTGAAAAACTCCACAGATACACAGACAGGTGAATTAGCAAAATACCTCTCGACTCAAACCTAATTGAGAATTACTGGTTGTCAATTACAAAGATTTCACTTTGACCCAGTATGAATCCATCCATTTTCTGTGACTTCATTCCACTTACATTATATTTGATTTACTCTAAGATATGCCTTAAGAGTTAAAATCTCCAGACTATACAACCCCAATTCCCATAGGCTTAAAAAAAAACAACAAAAAACTCTTACAGTACTGATGATATGCCTTGGTGTGCATCCCCTCTGGGTTCACTCTGGGGACAAATAAGACAATTGATCCCTCTGTACCCATAATTAACCAGTCAGTAAGACAGCTTCAAATCACTCAGTAATAAAGAATCAACAGGTTAATGTTCCAAAACAGAAAATAAGATTAAAGTAGCAAAATTCCAGTTTAAATGTACAGCAGGATAAACAAATTTAATGTTATGAAATGTAACTCATCAGCAGCAATTAGCACTGAAACACCGCATGAATACAGACATGCCAACTGATGAGGTTCGTCCCCTTGGCGTTGACCAAAAGCACGCCAGAACAACAGTACTTGCTCACACTTTGTTGCTGAGAACTAATTCCCATGCCAGTAAGGGGATACTGCTTAATTCAGGCCATCACCGCAGGTCCCAAGAGGTTAGTGGGCTCAGGGACCAGGGCATGCCTGTCCAAAGCACAGGTGGTGGGGACAAGAGAGGTCCAACCATCACACTGGTCCTCACGAAACTGATTTGTGTATTTTCTTGCTATGGAAGCTCTCCCCATTTCCAGCATCCAAATCCGACTCTTCTGGTCCCATTTTATATCTCTGAAGCCAATCAGTAAGACTTGGTATCTGGACACAGCCAACTCACCTTCTCTAAGATGGGTTGTTTTTCATGGCAACAACGGCCCCATTAAGAAGGATCTATCTGATATTAAAACAGCTTTCTTTGATGTACAATTTTGGAATTTATTCATTTCTATCTATCACACCAGTTCTTACAGTGCCCCAGGGCCATTTATTCCCAACTATACAAATCACTGACAACTCATATAAAACAAGAAAGAAAAAGAACACATCTCTTTTACTGAGATCCTTGTGAATACACAGGAGAAACTTTGAGAAAACTATCTGGGTGGTTCCCAGCTCAGCAGAAAACCAGCCTTTGGTTATCTGAATAAAGTACACTACAGTTTCGAGTTCCTCTTACGGAGATGATTGTTCCTATTTAAAACTCCAGCTACAGTTTCCTGTAAGTTTCAATAAATATTTAATGGAATCCAAAAGTTTCAGACAATTGTGGCAATTTTTCAAATTGAGAAACAGACAGAGAAAGAGAGAATGGGAACAGAAAACGGAAGGTTGATCAGAAGCCAAAAAACTAGAGGAAACAAATTTTCATCTTGGCCTATGGAGCTGTAGTCTGATCATGTCTCTGTTGAATGCATAAAATCTTCCACATGCACACACAGAGTTCAAGGGGTCCTTGAGAAAAAGGTCTGAATGTTAGTCACAAAATGGACCAAAGGGGGTGGGGGTGGGGGGGATCAACTGAATCCACAGGCCCTCATCCTATTTTCAGTTTTTCCCCAGTTTTAAGTCAGATCACAGAACAAACAAACACGGAGTCAGCCTCACCTAGAGCAGGCGTCATGGCAGCCAGGGGCCCTGAGGGCTCCAGCGGGAACCCACTCATCATGAACTGGGCGTCCGAGGCAGCGCTGTCCATCTTCAGGTTGGGCAGGTTCATGTTCTGGGCCAGGTAGTATTGGTAAAGCTCGGCCTCAGCGGGCGAGGGCAGGCCGCCGAGGCCCAGGTGGCGGTTGTGTTGAATCTGGGTCATGTTCTGCTGAAGGAGCATCATGTTGTGCATGTGCTTCTCGCTGGTCATGTGGATACGGAGGTTCCTAGCCACGTTAGTCTCATAGTCGCACACCTCGCACCGCCAGGTGGGTTTGGTTTTTGGTTTGGTGGGCGAGGGGGCCCCGCAGGAGCTGCTGATGTTGGCTGCCGCGGCCGCTGCCACAGCAACAGCTGCGGCCGCCCCAGCGGAGTGGCTGAAGACCTGCTCTCCACCTCCGTTCTGCAGGTTCTGCATGTTGTTGAGATGCTTGTCAGACTGCATATGAATACTGAGGTTGCCTTTGGTAGTTGTGGAGTAGTTACACACCTCACAGCGAAAAGGCTTGTAACCACAAGTGTAGCTCTCGCCTCGTGCTAACCGAGGGTGGGGCTGCCCGCTTTTGCAATAGACACAGGAGCCCCCGGGCTCCGGATGCTTCTCCTTCATGTGTGCCTCCAGGGTCTGCTGGTACTTATAGTGCCAGTTGCACTTGGGGCACTTCAGTGTCTTGCACGAGTTACGAGAATGCATCATGGTCATGTGGCCACCCAGGGAGCGGGAGGAGCCCAGGACCGTGTCACATTTGGGGCACTCAACGCCGCTCCCCGAGGGGCACTCCCCAACCCCAAGCTCGCAGAGGGAGCCAGCGTGCTGGTGATGGGAGACGAAGCCCCCATCGTCGCCCTCTGTGCTTTCATTTGGTTCTGGTGCTGTGGCATTGTCTTTATTGGCACTTTCATCAGCAAAGTCCAGCCTCCTACCGCCCTCTGCCACATTGGCCCTGACGCCCTCACTGTTAAAGCTTAAACGATTCCTCCTGTTCGCACCATCAAAGACAACAAAGGAAGAAGCAGAATTAGAACTAGTAGAAGCTGCGCCCCTCGACAGGGTCTGGAGCACATTAGGCATTAAGGGGGAGTTAGAAATGCTTTGGTTTGAGAGAGCAAGGTCCTTTTTGCTGCTACTACCTGCCGCGGCCCCAGGCTCCTCATGGGGCCTGTCCTCCAGTTCATCATCCAACTCACTTGGAAAGAGTCCTTTGCAACCCTCGTCTTCCTCCTCCTCTTCTTCCTCCTCCTCCTCTTCTTCCTCCTCCTCTGCCTCTTCTTCTTCCTCTTCTTCTTCTGCCTCCTCCTCAGCTGGCTCTGCTTTCTCAGAGAAGCAATCCGGATCACCCATTTCTTGCTTCTCTCCTTCTGTTGCCCCAGAGTCCTTGCCCTCCGAGGATTTGGTTGGACTAGAGGCCAGAGGCCCCAGGGGGACTGAGGTAATGGGGGTCTTCAGGACCGAGCTGGTGAGCCCGCCAAGATTCAAGAGGGTGCTGGGAGTCAAGATACCAGGCTGGGGCTGCTCAGGGCCAGCGGCAGAGCCGGCTGGGAGAGCCTCCTCCCCTTCCATTCGAATGCCACTAAATTTACCATAAAAACTGTGTCCGGGGCCTATGAGGTTAGCTGTGGAAACTAAAGGGTGTTGAAAGTTTTTGTTTTTTGGTTCCAGAAAACTTACAAGGGGTTCCTTATCTTTGCCAATCCCTTGTATGATAGCGGAGATGTTCTTATTGCTAAGAATTTTCCGCTCGTCTTCACTCAGGGTCATTCGATGGTCGTGCACCGCATGGGTCACGAAGGAACGGACGTACCCGAAAGACAGTTTGCACAAGAAACACATCAGGATGGGCTTCCTCTTGCCATAGAGCACAAAGCCATCGAATTTGGACAGGTCCACATTGTTGGGAACATCTTTGGATACACAGGAGCTTTTGGCAGAGCCGTCGCTGTTCAGGTAATCCTTGTTGCTTTTGTGTCGCACGTCAAAAACGCGGAAGCTGTGCAGGACGGGGCTGAGCCCCGTCAGGGCTGAGGTATTCGGGAAAGCCTGGTCTGGGCCCTCAAACCATTTCCCGAAGGATGAGGCTATGTGGAAAGTGTTGATGATCTGTGGGTAGACTGGTGCAGCACAAGAAGGGTCCCCCTGTTTGCCCCCCGCACTGGGGAGAGAGTTCAGGAAGAGCGAAGGGAGGGGCCCGCTGCCACTGCCACAGGCACCCCCGCTTTGGGTCAGCTGGCTCAGGCTCTCGACAATGTACGCCGAGCCGTCCGGCTGGTAGACTATCTCCCCAGCCAGGTTCTCCACATCGCTCTCCTCGTCCCCCTCCTCACTGGTGTCGCTCCCACTGTCCTCTCTCAGGGGTAGCGGGGGGCGCGCGCTGGGGCAGTGGTGCTCCATATAGGTCTGTAAGCTGGCGAAGGAGGCCAAGCATTCGTTGCAGCTGACCTCCTTGCCAGCGGGCTCGGCGCTGGGGCCGGCCGCGGTGCTGCTCTCCGGGAGGCGCTCATTGAAGGGGGCCCTCAGGCTGTCCAGGGACCCGTGGTTCTCGCTTGTGGACTGCTCCATGCTACTGGGTTTGTCGGGGAGGTGGGTGCTGCTGAGTTCAGTCCATTGCTGGTGCTGAGGAATACTGCACCCATTGTCCTTCCCCGAGACGACAGGCGAGTCACAGCCTTCCATGGTAAGGCCTGCGTGGAGCTTTCATTGCACCCAGTACGGATCGGACCTGAAGAGCAAAGGCAAGGGGGAGAGGAGAGAGAGAGAGGGGGAAGAGAGAGAGAAAGGAAAGAGGTTAGGAGGGCCAAAGCTAGGTCCCACACAGAGTACTCTAACAGGTTTCTGTCCACACCCACAACGAAGACCACTGGGACAGCAGAGACCCCAGTGATCGCCCCACACCGTCCAAATCGCAGAGGACAGGCGGCAACCCAGGTACCACGGCTGGGGTCCATGGCAGGAACAGGGGACACAGGGAAGGAAGGGGTCATCAGGAGAATCCCTTTTTATCTTCAGGTTGTTGGCTGCTCTGCCCCTGCAGAACAGTTTGAATTTCCATTCTTTGCCAGCATCTGGGCTGGGTGAGAGCCACAGCCAAGGATGACCACATCGTCCCACCAGGCCCCGCCTACGACACAGAAGGGCAGGCCCACCGCACACATGCGGCCAACACACAGTGCCCCCTGGCTGCCCACTCTGTCTGTGGACCAGAGAATAGCAGGGAGGGACAGATGAGAAGATGATTTTGAAACCCCCAGAACAAGGATAGTAAACCTGTATGAGGATACACTAGTTGATTTAGAGGTACAGCTGCTGATCTTGCTTTTACGTTTCCAGTTTGAGAAGTTCAAAGAAAAGCATTTGAGGAAAGAACGCATGGCTCAAGGGGCAAGCATGCAGGCCTGAACATATTCTACAAAGCTCCCTAGAGAGCACACGGCTGCATTCACCTGTCTCGGTCTGGAAAGCATCTTCCCATTTTAAAAACAGTAAAACTAGGGAAAATCTTAAAACCAGCCCCATGCCACCAAGACTGAAACAGTCAAGACAGATCTCCAAATTCCTGTCTCCTTCTCCCTTGCTTATGACTTAGCTGGTTTTCAAACTAACATACAGATGCAAAACATGAGTTTGATATTTCTAGGAAGAGCCTCCCGGACTCTCCATGAGCTGACACCCCCTCCTGCAGTGTCAATGTCGCCCTGTCTGGATGGAGTGCAGTCACCACTGGCTGGGTGCTTTTTGCTGTCAAGGATCTTAGAGGCAAGCCAAGATGGCTGCTGGACTCAGACTGCCCCTGTCCCATACTTGCCTCTTGCTTATTAGTCACTACCCAAATAGCTGTCCTTCAGCCCTGGGGCTTCTCTGTTTCTGACTCTAAAAGTGCTTATGAGCTGAATTTGCCCTCTAAGACCTTCTGTCCCTGGAGAGTGAGCCATCAGATCACCTGTCGCTGCTCTATTCCTGTGGCAACAACATCACAGGGGTATTTCTTCCATCTAGCCACTGCTCCTACAGGCAACTCAGAGACTCACAAGCCTCACATGGTCCTGATGCTCCCCGGCAAATCCCAGGCCACCTCCCCTCTTCCCCCCATGCCTCCTTCCTGGAGAACACTTGGCTGCTTCTCCACCCACCATCTCATTCATACACAGTGGATGAAGGTTTTGGCTGGGTTTGGTCTCCCTCCCTCTCCCCAGCCCCCATCTTTCCATTCTTTTTTCATTTCTTGATTCTTGAGTGCACAGTGAGTCAAGAGCTCCCCCTTGGGAAACGAGAGGGAAGGCAGGTTTATCAGAAGTCTTAGGAGGAATATCTTTTTGGAAGAATGTGTTATGTTTTGTTTAAAGTGCATACACGCACACACACACACACACTCCACCTCTTGGTTTACAACCTCAAATTCCATTACGACAAAGTTCTGTGTGCCTGAGAAAAGACATATTGATTTTAAACAAAGATGACTACACTAATCCAAACCAAACAATGAATGCAATGGGGCTTCCTCGAATGGCTTAGTTGCCATACAGGTGAGAATCCAGGGTGGTTCTTCTTAAAGATGTATCTGAATGGCTGGACGACATATGATTGACAGTTTGGGCCAAAAAGGTTGGCAGGCCTGAAGGGGTGAGAGGGTTAACAGCCCGATTGTAAAATCAATGTCATAAGTGCTTGGTAAGTTACAGGAACATGCGGGAAGGGGAGGCCACGATTGATAAAGGAGAACAGCTTTGATGCTTCACCAGGGACTTGTGTATCGACAACAAAGCCAATCTCCTCTCCAGCAGGGGCTGGGCCAGAGAAACCTGTAAGCGTTTACCAATTAATTGGTGGGCTTTTCTTGCTGTTCTCTTCTTTCTCCACCTCCTCCACAAATCACCCACTTAAGGGGTTGGAACTTCTAAGAACTCCCCTAACTTTTGCCCACGCAAATGGTGCCAAGAAAGAATGATGCCGTGGCCACCTCTGAAAGACATATGACCCCACAGTGGTGACACTAGCCCCATGAGAAGAGGCATGTGGGCAACTACTCATTCACAGAGAGTGACAGCCATTAAGATATCAGTGGGAAAGAAGGATCCCACTTCAGGATCTAAGCTGCCTGTCTGGACTTCCTTTCAATGCTGGCCATGCCATGACAAGCAGAACCTTTTGCACGCTTGCTAAGGAAAGTGTGGATCAGGGACCAGTAGCATGATCTTCACCAGGGAGACTGAGAAGTGCAGACTCTCAGCCCTGCCCAAGGTCAGAATCTGCATTTTAACATGATCCCCAGTGGACGTGCATTATTAAGGCGTGAGACACTCTCTGCTTCACATCATCTTCACCAAACTGCTAACCTGTCCATGCATTGTGCCTGTACTACTAGGTGACAGGCAGGGTCAGTCTTGGGCTCCCCCATCAGGCCTCTGGAGGTACAGGGACAAGGGTAGCCAAGAGAGGACCAGAACACAAAGATGAAGAAATCTCTTAAACTGCCCAATCCTTCAGCTCAAGGACCTCAGGCCATTCACTACTCTCCCACCCGCTAGCCGTCCCTCTTGCTCTGTTTATCAGCCAGTCAATAAGGAAAAGGTAGTTCTTACTTAAGGAGGCAGAAGTCAACCCGGCAGGTCGATCAGCACTCTGTCTGTAAACACGGTTTCCCGTAAAATCAATGATCTTCAGTTACAGAGGGCAGCCTGGGAACCCAGCAGGTCCCCACACTCTCACAGGCAGCCCAACCAGAGCCTTGGTTCAAACCCTCACCACACCCCCAGGTCTGTGCCTCCCTCATCCTTCTCTCAGGCCAGGGTCTGATCACATTTCACAACCCCCCAATCATTCCTGCAGCCTGCTTCTCTCTCTAGCCACTTACACCCCCAAATTCCCTTTAAATGTAAATGCATTCTACTCGTGACCACGAATATTGTACTCAACACAGATTTTTTGTGTGTGGTTTTAAGAATTCAGTTCTATTTAAAAAGACAAACATCTCTCCAATAAGAGTTAAAGGGAAGATACAGGAGTGGTCTAGTGTGCTCTCTCCCTCTCTCCCTCTCTCTCTGCTTACCTCTTAACTCTGCCATTTGAGAAGCATCTTATACACAAAAGTTTCAACATCTTCATCAAGAACTCCCGATCCTTCCTCCTCTTACAAGTTACAGTTTCCTTGGAATCTACCTGTAAAGCTCCCTGCATCTTCACAAATATCAGTCTTTATATTTCAAAGATTGTTTAAAATGATAAAACTCCACCATGTTACCCTGGGGCCCCCATTAACAAAGTCATCAATCTCCCTTTTTCAGCTGAGAAGATGTGATGTGACAGTTTTATCACATTCCTTTAAGGAGATGGGACTGGGTTCAATGCAACAGTTACAGGGAAGCTGGGGTGGGGGTGGGGTGCAGTTATTAGAAAGGGGAGGGGCCTCACACTGTTGCTTTAGCTCCTGGAGAATTAAACACGAGCAGTCGCACTGTGTAATTTTAAATTGTTAATTAGCACAGGGTTAATTAGGCAGTCCTTTCACAAGAGCCTATTTGGCAGAAAACCAAGAAAGGAAACAAAGAGGGAGAAAAGAAAAACAAAGAACCGAGACAGTGAGAAACTGTGTGTGAATAACACATGAAGCATCACTGTAGAGAAGTAAAGTGGAAGGCAAGCAAGGCCACTGCCCAGGTACTCCCGTTCTGCTGGAGGGGCTGTCAAATGTACCATCTTCCTGAAGGTGATTTGGTGGGAGGTACCAAAAGCCTCAAAAACACACATGCCCTTTGACAGCAATTCCTCCATTCTAGGAAACGACCCAAGATATCCATAGAGACAAATTCATCACAACATTTGTAAGAACAACAAAAAGATGGAAATAATCTGGCGAAACAAGGACTCTCTAATAAATCACAGTGCATAGAGTTTCACAGGATGTTAATGAGACATTTTTAAAAGAAACTATTTACAGGCATGGGAAAATGATCATACATTAGGAATGCTATGTGAACAAAGCATATACAGGTCCGAATATGGAAATACATGAGATTTATATCAAATTTTTTATGAGGATAATTGCAAGGGGGTGAGGTTGTAGGAAACTTCATTTCCCCCTCGGTGCCTTGACTTCCCAAAGCTTTTTAAAATTAAAACCACCATAAGGGAAGCCGTCACCTCTTGAGTTAGGCATCATGCTAAGTAAGGGCTGTACCACCTTGATGCTTATAACCATGAATGCTATTTTCATCCCCATTCTAAAGATGGGAAAACTGAGGTTGTCCAAGTTATGCAGCTTAAATAAAAACATAGCCTGGCTGTGTGGAGTCTGTATTCATAGCCACTCTACTACGTTTTTCTTTAATGCCTGTTTCTCAAGGAGAACTCCTGAATGTCCCTACATCTGACATTCACATTCAATCTCTATGTACCCAGGGACTGCTCTAAGATCATGGGTGACTGGACTGCTTGCTATGTAAAAGGACAATGCCAATTCAAACACCTTTTTTTCTGCTTGCTAGTAGTGAGGGGAGGACAGTTCAAATGGACTTCTTTACTTGGATATCTTCACACAGGAAAGAAGAGAGAAAAGAAGTAGGAGAAGCTGTTGGTAGGTCCAACTGTGTGGTAGGTCCGTGATCCTCACTGTTTTTAAGGGGGAAAAAGGCAGATTCCCAGAAACCATAAATTAGGGAACAAAAAAAAGCATCATTCACTCATTCATTAATTCAATATTTACTATGCACCTACTTTATGTCAGATGCTAGGGAATCGATGATAAACAGGTCTAAACTTACATTCTTGCAGGAGAGAGGCCAAAAAACATATAACATTGAATGGTGAAAAGCACTCATAATATAGAACAAGAGAAAAAAAGTGATGTGTGTGTACAACAGGTAGAATAAAGCAATGACAGATTTAAAAGCATATGTTGTAGATGATATATTGCAAGCTCCTCATAGTTTCAGAAGAGATGAAATAGTTGAAGAGAATCAAAAACGACGGTCCTGTGGAATTAGCAATTATCTCTATTTCACATAAAATAAACTGGAAAACAGCCTCACTGAGATTTAGGGGTTCATGCAAAAGATACCTGGCAGTGTTACTATACGATAGATTCAGTAGGAGCCCAAAGCTAACATGGCAGCAGAAGGTGTACATGGAACCTCTGGTTACAGGAGTCCCCTATTCCAGTTGAAACTCAGCTGGTTCATAGCCCCACCCTTTCCTCTATAGAATGTTAAGATCCATATGAGGAAATCTTGTCAGAAGGGTGCTGACAAAACAAATCTGGCACATGGTCAGAATGGCTGACCATCAACAGCTCAGGAGTGCAGAAAAGAGAAGTCCCATTGCTGGGGAAGACATCGATCCTCAACCATGGGAAGGCCTGCCTGCCACATACAATGAGGATTAGTTACACATCTTCTACCTAGCTTCGGGGTTTAACTAGGAGTAATGAGGAGAATTTATAAGGAATTAGAGTTCAGTTCAATATCAATGAAAATCTTTCTTAAGATTATCAAAGTTCCCAAATGGAATGCTGACTATGAAACACTGTACTCCCTGGTTTCATGAATGGAAAAGGAGGTTTTGCCAGGAGGTTCCATCAGGCAGCCTCTCAGGTCCTCTGAAAGGTGAAGATTCTTTTCATTCCTGTGTTATCAATCCGGTTACTCAATCAGCTTTAAGCTCCTCCTCTGTGATCCCACAGTGCTTCTCCACATGGCGACACACTGTAATTCTGGGTTATCACACTGCTGAAGTTATCCGCTGACTGGTCTATCTCTGCCACTAGGCTGTGAGCAGCCTGAGAGCAGGTTCCATATCTCATTCATCTCTGTATCCTCCACATCCATGACATAATAGGTACTCAGTAAAACTATAGGGAAAACTAAGGTATTGGGAGAAATACTTCAAAAGAAAAAGAAATGACTCCTAAACACGTTTGTTTTTTTTTTCTCTTAGTTCAAGAAGCCTCTGGTGTAACCCCCCTTCTGAGCTAAATGGAATCAAGGCTCCTTGGAGAAATGAACAATTCTTGGGCAGGGGCAGGTAGAGTATAAGATGAGCTTGGAGCATCTTCTTGAGCCAGAACACAAGGAAATGCTCTAAGAACGACAAGAGTGTGTCAAAATGACACAGGAGAAGGTTGAAGGGGCTCCCACTGCCTAAACCTGGGCCAATTTGAGCAAGAAAATAAAATGAGAGAATAAAGGCATACAACTCAATGCCTAAAATAAGAATCCGTAATTGTATATGCTTTTATAAATTAAAAAAGATAAATGAAGTGAGAAATGAGAAAGTTCTTTTTTAGGGTTAAAATCCAACTAACAAATGCAGAGAATCATGGGGTTAGAAAATAAATCACCGTTTGGTAGCTAGCATAATAACCCATTCAGGAAAGAATCAATGGATGCCAAAACTGGTAGATGAAAGTTTGAGTAGTAACAGGATATTTACATAGTCTCAAAGTATCTATCCACAAGATATTTTTTAATTACAGAAGGGAAAACAATAACTTTACAGTGGAGAAACCTGGCAGACACCACCTTAACCATGTGACCAAAGTTAACATCACTAGGAATGAGACAAACAGGCTTCATGTGCCTCCTGAGAGGATACACTGAGAAGAACACAACATCCCTTCCCCGACATTCCTGCCAAAAATGCAAAATCTGAATCTAATCACAAGGGAACATCAGACAAATCCAAATTCAGGACAGCCTACAAAATGTCCTTTGCACTTCAGAAGTGATACAGAAAGACAGACTGAAGAACTTTCAGATTAAAAGAGACTGAAGAGACCCAACAAAGAAATATAACGCCATCTGGGATTTTCTTTTCTTATAAAAGGCATAACTGTGACAACTGGCAAAATCTGAATAAAACCTGTAGATCAGATAATAGTAATATATGAATATTGATTTCTTAATTTTGATAAATGCAGTGTGATTATATATGAGAATGTTTTTGTTTCTAAGAAATATGTACTGATATACTTAGAGGTGAAGAGGCATGATGTCTCAATTTTCAAATGGCTTAGGAAAATACTGTGTATGTGTATATACACACATTTACATGGACAGAAAGAAAATATAAAATAATATTAATGTGGAAGGGGGTCTGGACAAAGGGTATATGAGAATTCCGTACGCTCATTTCATAACTTTCCTGTATGTCTGAAAGTATGACAAAAAAAAAAGGAAAAAGAGGAGAAATTGTCCCGTGTAAGAACTCTACATATTGAACCTCCAAAAATACACATAACCAGCCAACCCACCCTGGTTTCCACATACTTATCTTCATGTGAAATTCAGGAGAGAAGCTGCAAGGCTGGACAGGGAGGTAGACAGACAAGAACAGAAAACTGATCTTCCTTCCTCCAGCCCAGAGGTTCTACTTAGGTAGAGTTCTCTAGTTGGAGAAAACACGTGGCCATTCTAACTTGGGTAGAATTTCAAGTAGCACAACACTGAAAGACATTTACTAAAGATATCTATGATTCTGACTTAGGACAGATTTTCCTAACTTGCTAAAAGCAGCTCTAATGTATGGACAAAGGCAGCCGCCATAGATCCCCGACAACCTATAGAGTCAGGGTGAGCATTGCTGAATCTGGACTAAATCAGAGAGAAAAAAATCCACGACAATAAATAAACCATGCCCATCTCCTCAAAAAAACAAACAAACAAAAATTAACGTAAGTGGGAACCTCATTCACGGGACAAAGAAATAATACCCTCATCTGTGTAGCTTAGAATCTACTGAAGAATCATATCCAATTCTATTCTGTGCTTTGTACAATAATGTATTTGTGCATTACTGCTGAATACAAGTCAATAAGTGTTAAACCATAAATAGGTGAGATCCCATCCACTTGGTAGCAATTTCCCAGTCGCCTTAAGAATTATTCTGTAATTATGGCAAGGTCACAGAACACACACATGCTTGAACAGGTCCCTCGTGTGGCAGGAGGTCCACTGCCCGGAAGGCTCAGAAAATCGTCCAGGCCCTGGGCTTCATGTTGGCTAATAAGTGCATCTGTGCTCTTTGCAGAGAGAACATAAATCAGACTGGAAGTGAAAAGCGCCTGCTCAGTCCATTCTGCAGGGAATCCACAACCTCCAAGACACTCTGGTTACAGTGGAATCATGGAGGGGAAGAGGAGGGAGTCGTGAGATCAGAAGCAGGTCCAGGTCCAGGAACCCAGTCTGTGGGTGTTGGAGAGATGAGCTATGTAGGGGAAGAGCATGTTTTTACTATGTAGCTGCACCTACAGTCCAACAAGGACCTAAGCCATGGATGGATACAATAAAAAGCGTAACTACCCACCTGTTAGTTATGTTCTACCTCATTCCAAAAAAGCAGCTGGGGCAATTTAACCAGCTATTTGAGAATCTGTATCCCAGCACTTAGGTGTTTATTTAAGCATCTACCCTGAGCCTTTTAAGAAAGTAGACCCGTATGTTGTGTCCATCATTGGCCTGAATGGTTCCCTCCTGACCTGGATTTCATCACCATAAAGTACTGATCCCCTGCCCAGACTTGAAGCAGCACCTCCTTTCACCAGACATAGTAACTTTACCATAGTGCACCAACCATCCCTCCTACCTGGCAGGTGCACAGCTCACCCACCTCATCTGCATTCATCCCTTGGCGCTTTGCCTACTACACTGGATACCTCCCCACACTAACCATAACCAACAACTTCAATGCTTCCTTTGGCAGAACCCAAAGCTTCTCATCTCCTCCGATTTCCTCAGAATCACTCTCCTTTCTGATCGCTCCATTTGTGCTGCTGGGCTACAGAGCAAAAGCCAGGAGATGATATAGAAATGTGCCATCTGGCCCATTACAGCTTCAATCTGGCATCTCATGATGTTAAATTTATTTTAAATAATTTCTCCTAATTAAAGTAGTATGAGTTCATCATTTAAACATTTTGGATATGTGCAGAAAGACTGCACAGCTAAAATAAAAATCACTTCTAATTCCTCCAGCCAGAGAGCCACTGGTAGGTAGGCAGAGTTAGGCTTTTCCTTCTGCACATCTATAGTTACAGATCTTCTTTACCAAACTTGGATCACACTGCTTTTTATGTGTACTGCCCTTTTAACTTAATTTAGCATGCAAGTTTTCCCAAGACATTATTCTTAAGTTAGAATTAATGGCTGCATAGATATTGCATTCTATGGACACAGCATAATTCCACTAAATTCTATTACTGGACATTTAGGCAATTCCTACTATTTTGCTATTAAAGCTGCATTCATCCCTTGGTGCTTTCATAAATCTTTGTGTATACATAATAACAAAATAACTAATCAATATAAGTAGCAGCTCCATTACTACCCACTTAGTCAGGCCAGGCATGGCTCTCGGCACTTTTAAATCAGACATTAGTTCATTTGATCCTCAAACCAGTCCATTTTACAGATGAGGAAACTGAGTCTTAGAGGGTTAAGCACTTCATACAAGTCACATCCTAGCTAAGTCAGCCTTCCCAACCAGATAAGCCTTCCTTGCTACTCTAACACTTAGGCTCTTATTCACAACATTCCATGTCTACTTCCTCAGGACATAGTTCTAGAAGTAAAAATGCTGGCTCAAAAGCTAGGAATAGTTAGGGCTCTCTGAAATATGCCAAACTGTCCTCTAGGAAAGTCCTTCTAATTCATGATCACAATGGCACATGAGCATCAATTTTCCTGCACCCTCGTCAAGAGTAAATATTCTTTTGTTAAAGGGGGGGGGGCTATCAATTTGGCAGGCAAGAAACAGCATCTCATTTTAATTTGCACCCTTTTTTGTTGTTGCTGTTATTGTTGCTAGTAAGAACCTATGTGCAATACTTATTGGCAATTCATATTTCTTTTGTGAATTCCTCGTTATTTCTACAGCAGGGATGTGTTGTCCTTTCCTTGATGATTACGAATAAGATGGCTTTATAGGATTTTACTGGTGATCCTTCTCGCTCAACTGTCTACCAAATTCCACTAACCCGTGAGAGCTCCTGGATGAGGGTCTGACCCACTTACATTGCTGGTTCATTGTTCTCTGTCCTTCTCTAAAATCTCAGCTCCTTCAAACAAGTGGACTCTGCCCACTGCTTCACTTCCTCAATGCCAACCTTCTAGAGCCAGCTGAGTTCCACCTCTTCTTTGAGTTTATACACAGCTATACTGCATCGGCTGTTCTCAACCTTTGCTGTGCAACAGAACCAACTGTGGGGCTTAGTGAAAACACACACAGCTGCCCACTCTAGAATATAAGATCAGGCTTCTGGAGGGAAGGGCTAGACATTACAATAGGTGGGTCAGAAAGTCCTTTGTCTCCAAGTCACCCATGCCCTTTTCATGGCAGCCAACAGCCTTTCCTGTTCTGCTTTCATCTTCTATCTCCCCTGAATTCAAAACTGCCAACCATCACACCCTGAAATCTCCCCACCTTCACCTCCCTGAAATCGTTTTTGGCTCTCCTCCCCTTCTACCTCTCCAGACTTTACATTGTCTCCCCCTCTTCCCATTCCTACAGCTCTCCACGGATGCACGTTTTCACTATTTGACAAAATTCCCTACTACTTTAACCCACAGAAATCTCTCCTCTCTGTTCTATAATATTTAATTATCATCATACTTTTCCCTTGGCTCTCTGCTCTTATCTCTGTACATCAACTACCTTAACTACTTCTGTGGTTTCAATTACTGAAATTATGAGTTGACTCCCAAAACAAAATTTTCCATTCCTGACTTATTGCTTGAATATGTCTCATACTTTCCATAAACCACAAGATACCTGTAAGTAGCTAACCTTCTATCACTCAACACTCAGCAGGCTCAACGTGTCCAAAGGGAACTGCCCCTCACTGACTGCCCGGATTTCTCCAGCTAAAACTCTTGGTACCATTTTTGATTCCAGAAAACAGAAAGATCAGTCTAACGTTTCCAATGTCATATTCCTCACGTGCCTTTCCCATGCAAGAAACAAATGCCAAAATATTCAAATTCATACTCTTCAGACTGCTTTCAAAACTCTCTAAAATCTACTCCCACACTATTACTCAATCATGTTTCACTTCCCTCCAACAAGAGGGCTCCTCCCCGTCATCTCCATGTTCAAATATATTCTTGCCTCAGTTCCTGTAGCCCGAAGCCCTCTGTATGCCTTTTCTCTTCCTCAACATTTATCCAAACCTTGGACATCCTTTAAGAATCACAAGTTCAAGGTACATATAGGCAATAATAATCCCTGCTATCACTCAAACCCACAAAAGTCTTTCTCCATTCCCACAGTAATCATTACCACACTGGCACAAAACTTCTCTCTCCTTGTTTTACCTCCATTGCTTTTATCTCTACAACTTGACTGTAAGCTACTTGAGGACAAAAATCAACTTGCATTTGTTTCTCTGCTAGCACAGTGCTGAACATATGAGGCCACAATGGGCAAAATAACTTGATTAATAGCACACTTTCTGTCTAGGAGACATCTTAAGTAACATTACTGGGAGCATGCTAATCTCAACATTATGTATAACTAATCACCAAAGACCTAATCATCGTAATTTTGAGGCTCAGGTATGATACCTGAGTACTTCAGTATTTTGTGGTTTACAACAGTAGAATGATTTATTTCCTATTCCAAAATTACAGAGGGTCTGAAGTATACAAAAACATTCCTTATTCTAGCCATCTTAAAACAGTTGGTCAATGAAACAAATCCAGGAAGCCACACAAATCCCTAAATACAATTCTGTTGGGGGGTGTGGAAGTGTGGAGGGGACCTGGTATAGATGATAGACAAGTGAACTTGTGGAGTTTCTGCCTCATGAAAAGTGTTTTCAAGACCACACTCACTAACTAGTTTAACAGGACAAGGAGTCCAGTAGGGGTCCTAAATTCGTATTAGGTAGTTCTTAATTAGAACTTTTAATTTTAATAGCATGAGTAACTGCTATAGTTCAAGGCTGCACATATCCAAGAGAAACTGAACTTGGGCAGATTTTTGTTCGTTTGTTTGTTTGTTTGCACTTGCTGTTTCAGCAATGTAGAGGCAGAAGCACTCGTAGCCTCAAGGTTTCTTTCATGCAGATTTGATCTAGGTGAGAACAAATGAATAACCTCTTATGGCTGCTTTATTTTTGGACCTGTAGCAGCACCTGGGAAACCCCACCCAATTTTTTTTGGATAGAGGCCACCCCTGATCTCAAGTAACTCTACCACCTGTTTTTCACAGGATGATGGGGAAACCCAGGCCAGCTCAGGTGAGGTGAGAGGTGGCCTTGGGGAAGGAGAGTCTCCCTTAGTGGGCATCTCCAAAACGACTTTGAAAACAAAGTCTTTTCCTTTAGCAGAAGAAAGCCACACAGTGGGCTCACCAAGGACAGTGCTTCTGGACCTGGCACCATGACAAAACAAACAAGGTTGCCCTTCGAAGGCTCATTAATGGAGCAACACATGCGCGCACGCGCTCACACACACACACATGGCTTCTCATCTCACCAGCACAGGAACAAGTTCTTCAGATCTTCCCTGCCTGACACATTAGCATACACAGCTTTTCAAGCAGCAGGGAGCAAGAGACACCACTACACAAAGTAGAATTGGAGCTGTAAGGCCCTGCCATTGGCAAGGGCCTGAAGAAGGGATCCCCAGAAGAGTGTGCCTTGGCGGGGAGCCACCGGAATCCCCTCCAGGTTGTATTTACCAAGCGTCCTCCCCCCAACTTCATATTTGGAGGGCACACTATAGAATGGTGATTCCATCACAGAATCTCTTCCTCAATACCTTCATTTTACTAACCTGAGGTTTTGAGAACGTATCTCATATGGGCAGTCCTCAAATCTTAGAGGCCTAAGGAGTTATTTCAAATTTTAACTCACTTCCTTATGGCAAAATGGAACAATAAGAACAGCCATCGGGACCTTGGAGGGAGGGCTTTAAGACAGAGTGAAGGGGATACATTTTGTTCCCCTCAGTGTTTTAAGGACTTCCCAATTTCAAAGCTTAACACCCAATTGGGTGGTGGGTGGTTGTGTGGGTTGTGGGCAGTGTAAAACCTAATTATGTGTCCTATTCTTCCAGCCCCTTCTCCATCCCACATGGTAATTAGAAAGCCCATTATTTGCACTATTACTTTCAATCAAGAAAAACAGACTGAGACATATTTACCACTGGCCACTTCAAAGAGTGGCCCTGGGAATTAGGCAAAACAACAAAGGAAATTTTCTTCTTTCTGTGTCAGGATCCAAGAATTCGCACTCCTTTAACCTTCCACAAGCCACCCAAAGAACCAAGTGATGGTGGGTAATAATTACACACTCACACACTCGGCAAAAATGGCCCAGATGGTCATTCTCTTCTTGCTGCTCCAAATGCTTCTTTTGGGTCAATAGCTGCTGTGAAGAATCACCATGGTCACGTTAAATAGTGCTTGGATTAATTATGCTTGAAAGTCTCTTATCCAAGCACTACTAAGACCAAACAATTGAGTTTGGGAATGAATGTGGTTACATATTTTTTCTTAATGGCTTCCTGAACACCCTGGTTAGGTCTGATCCCTGGGGGAAACTTGCCAGTTCAAGTCATAAAATGTGATCAATGTAGATCAAGACCCTGTGCTAAGTGTCTAAGATGGGAGAAAAGAAACCTATTTGTACAAACACACAAACATATGCAAGATGCAAGTTAACCTAGAAAAGTTCAGCTTCTGTTCTGAAGTGGCACCCTCTTTCCTTTGGCTCCTAGAGCTCTGCTCATTCCACCCAAACTTTTAGCCAGCAGTCCTAATCTTGGACAGCACCTGAGGAGAAAGTTGCAGAAACTTCCTGCAGCTCCAAAAGAGTCTCATAGTGAGTCACACTAAAGTGTGGGGAATTCAACATGGTCAGTTAATGGGGCCAATTCCTTAGGTCACATAATGAAGAGGTTACTGGGGTTCTGGCCCCACTGGTCTTAGTTTTAAGCTCCTGGACATAAGTAACACTTAACCAAATAACTCACTAGTTGCCCTAATTATTTCTATTCATGGACACAGTATTTACTGAGTGCCTACAATATACACAGCAACCCCCGATCAGTATAGACTCCTACTAAGTTGTTCTCATTAGAGGCCAGACATGCAAAAGAAGAGCCTACATAGCAGGAATCAGGGAGGGCACCGGCAGGGACAGTCTTAGCCCTTCATGTGACTGCTGGATTCACTGTATCAATACAGTGATCAGGTTATTGCTCCCCTCATTCCAGAGTTTTACTGCTCTAGTGCCAGAATCTGCCCTTCTACTAACCAGATACGGTCAGTGATGTCCTCTGATGTCCATTACATTTAAAAACACAGTTCAGCTATTGCAACACAAGGTGGTTTGGCAGGTTGAGCAACTGCTGTGAAATCCTATGGTGCTGAGGACACAGTGGCCCTCACACTTTGGTTCATCTGACCACATTCCCTAGCTGTGCTAATCCCTCTCAGGGTCTCACTTTCAATCCACATGGGAGTGACCAATTAAAGGAACATTAGGGATGTTGGAGACTGGTCATTTCTCAAAAGCCCAGGATTTTCACCCCTGGGATGAAGGGTAAACTGTCCCTGCAAATAACCTAGGAGAGAAACTGCCAGAATCACTGAACCTCTGGCCTACACACAAGCATTTCTTCTGATGCTGACAAGTTCACAGGACATGATAAACTTCTCTTTCCACTGCCTCCTCTAAGGTGATACAACAGGTCTCCCACATCCTCACCTGCCCTTTGTATTCCCCATTCTGGTTTCTTTGGTCTCAGTTTCTCTTTAGGCCAGATCCAGTGACTTTACAAGCCCTACACACATAAGTGGCAGAACATTCAACCTCCTCAAGACTTATCAAAGAGGGACTGGGTTTGGCACATCCCCACATTCACTCTACACAGGGAGGGAGCTCAGCCCCCCACCCCCCAAAATGCCATTTCATCGAGCCTTGTGTTTAAGACATGATATTGGGAGTTACAGGGAATAATGCAGAGAGGGAATCTTGGTGGTGGTGTTTTTTTTGTATGATTTATTTTGTTTTTGACAGAGAGACAGACAAAATGAGAGAGACAGAGAAAAGGGGGGAGGCCCAGAGCAGTCTCCATATTTGTACATCATCAGTTTTCGATATAGTTTCATTCCACAGAGGTAGGTAGGGGGTTGCACAGGGTGCAAACCAGGCCGGGGGCCTCCTGCGTGAGAAGCTTGCCTGGGGTAAGAACCAAACTGGGGTCCACACCCAGGTCAGCATATGGGTCTGCACGGGCCGGGGCCGGGATTTGATCCTCGGACCCCGGGGCTGCAAGGCGAGCAACTCAACCCCCTGAGCCATCCCGGCATCTCCTGGGAGTTTTGTTCTTAATAGACTGATACTTGAAACATAAAATCTAGAAATTAAAATGAACTAGCTCTGAGAAATCTATTCACCAAACTTAACTCATCTTGAGTTGCCCTCCCCCTCCCCAACCATTTGGCTTTTTGTCACAGGTCAGTGGAAGAAGTTGGAATTTCTACCATTCATTTGGTGTCTATCTTCAGGGTACTCAGAAGGAAAGCAAATGCCACTCCAACACATGCCTAGCACACAGAAATTTCTAACCCCAAAAGGAGGGCAGGAAAAACCATCCACACATGGGGTGTGGGGGGAGCTCAGGGGAAGTGAGAGAAAAAAAGAGAGAAGAACCAGGAATTCTCTTGCCCCCCTCCCCTTTTTTTAAGGAAATCTTTTCCAAGCACTCACTCCCCACCCCTTTCTGTCTCTGGGATGGAAAGTGTTACTCAGCTGCAAGGCCTCTTGCTAATTGTGGGTTCTTATTTTTATTTCCTATTACCCTCTCGCACGCCTGATGAGATTATTTTACCGGAACTGACACAGCTGGAAGCAGCAGGCATATGTGGAGCCTCTGAGGAGGTGATGCAATTTCATTTTCATTGATCAGAAATCAGCAGGGCAGTAAGTGATGGGAAATTCCATTAGAAGAAAAGTTGCAAGCCATGAGCCTTAACTTCTTTGCCACACCCAGGACCCCCCAGGGGTCTTGCCTTCCTCTGGACTAAGTCTGCATGGAGCAGAAGATCAGAAGATCTGTCTTCAACATGGCAATGAAAGGATAAATGCCAGGCTGCTGGCTTGGGAGAACATATGACTAGGGGGGAAACATCAGCAGGACAACTTCAACCACCAAGTGCACCTCAGCTCTTCTCTGTGGACTACAGAGAGGTTTTCTAGGGACCCAGAATCGGAGCGCTCAAAACCAGGCCCCATAGCCCATCAAAACCAGTGCTGAAAGGATCCCTTTCCTAGTGTCAACAAACAAGAAAAGAGGAGACAACACTACTTAGCAATAGTTGTAAATACATCCCACAACCACTATTTGAGATGATCCCAGAGGCACCTAGCATTCACTGTCTACTGCCAGGCACTGCCAGGAGCTCCACATGCACAAACACTGGTCCTCCCCTAATATCCAGGATGATCACCCCTCTCTCTCCTGCACAATAAAGAAGGCAGAGGTCCTGGGACGTAAGGAAGAGAGCCAGTTGGGACTGATACCTTACTGAGGAGTAACAAGACTCTCATGAACAGCAGGGAGGTTGCATGAAAGTCAAGGACAGAACTTGCTCACTACACACTTGAATCATGACAGAAGGCGACATCTAATCGTCTAGTCTCCTTTTTTTCCAGAAAGAGCAAATGAAAGATTCTGATTCATTCACCTCCATCATCTTAAACATCCATCCACACAACAGTGCTCCTTCCTGTACAAGGATAAAACCAGAGGTGAACTCTTCAGAATGTGTAGAATGGCTACTGTGTTAGCAGGTCAGGTCCACCGCCACCAATTGTTTGCACAGCAAATATTGCTTCACTCACCAAAGGCTTACGAGGGCTGTCCGGAAAGTACCCAGCCATGAAACCATTCTTATTATATTGACAATGGCTGGATTTTTTCCGGACAGCCCTCATACAAGGGAAAAAATGATCACCAGCCAGGTGGCTCACTAGACTTTCTTGGACCCTTCTGCCATATAAAAGAAGAAATTGAAGAAGAACCAGGCTTCAGGCACAAAATTAACAGTGCTACAAACAACTCTTCACCACTAAAATGGAAAATTTTAAATGCACATATTGATGACAATACATCAACCCAAAATCTATCAATAAGTTTTTATTGAGCACCTAATTTGTGGCTCACACAAAGCAGAGAATACATAAGACAGGATCCCTGGCCTCCATGAGCGTACAGACTATGTCACATAGGAATACTCAGCACACAGACATTTATTTATACACCTTACAAGAACATAAAATACAATATCTTTTGCCAGGAAAAAAGGAGAAAAGAAACAAGTGGAGGAAAATTTGAGCCAAAAATGAAGCTTAAAATGCATATAGTAATAACCTATGCATTGAGCCATGAATTTGGCTCTAAGCTTTCTAAAAATCCAGAATAAAAACATAATAACTTGCATTCACAATGTCCAAGAGAAAAAAGAACAAGCCAATTGCTCAGGGTTATTTAGTACCAATAAACTCCCAATTGCAAAAACTGGGATAAGGACTGAAAGCAGGCAGTGCCTGCAACCCTATGTCCCTGATCTCTTCGAGGAGATCGTAATGAGAATGCTTGCATCTGAAGCCAGTCTCACTGCCTCCTTCGATGGACAAGAATGATGACCCCACAGGGTGTTGGTGGTTTGTCCAAGGTCAGCGCTAGCAAGAAGACGTGGATATCTTCACACCACACTAACAGTGTTTGTCCTCCTATGTGCAGTGTGTCCTCCCCACTATCCTTCAAAATCCACGGGCTGTCTGGTGTGGGGTGAGGGCACACATGGAGGCCGAATTTAAGGGACTATTCTACATTAAGAGACCTATAAACCAATAAACTAAATGTACAACGCAAAGCTCATCTAGGTACCAATTCTAACAAACCAACTGTTAACTGCCATTCTGGGGGTAATCAGATAAGTCTGAACAGCGATTTTGATGATGGTAAAGAATTCGTTAATTGTTATATAGAGATAATATTATCACCACCAAAGAAAATGATGAAGCATCATGACATCTTTGACTGGCTTTAAAATCAAATCCAACAAACAGAAAAATTAAATAAATTTGACAAAAAGTGACTTTTTATCTCTAGGTGATCAAGTTGCTTATATCATTCTATTTCTACACAATGAATGTGTTCTCTTTAAAAAAAGCAAGCAAGCAAGCAAGCAAGCAAGCAAGCAAGCTCTGTCTTTACGCAGTTCAGAAGAACTTTCTGAAAAGTGAACAGCACTGGCCAGAGCCAAGCTTTTCAGCCTTGAGTTGACATATTCATGGCAAACTAAGTCTTTTTTCACAGAAATATGGGTTTGCCTTGCCTTAGAAGAGCTGAAGGGCTTCCTAAGAAGTCTGTTAGGTCCCAGATTATCTTGACATCTTGCTTTCAAAACTTACCATCTGCTGGCCCCACCCCTACTCTTACACTTAAAAGGTACCAAGCACCACCACACTGTATTAAGAATACAGGAAGGGATGACATGTACATCATGTTCTGGCACAGGACCAGACACATTTATATATGGTAACTATCACTTTCATTACTTAGCAAAAATGAGCCCAATGTAACAGCCTAAGGTCACTAAGAGCTTGATTTAGAGCTTGGGGCCAAATTCTGGTTAAAAAAACCCAACACATCCATTGGTAAGATTTAATGGTTTAAAAAAATGACTTAAAACACTTTCAGTGAATTTACAAAATAAGACGATGTTTACCAAGCACTGTTTTAAGCTCAGTATGAATGTTTTATAAGTCACCATAATTGCTTTGTAAAATCTGAACTGAGCAGCTTCCCATTGGGCTGGCTCTCTTGTGTTCATCTGCAAGTACAATAGCCCAATGGCACATGGCATCTTGCCACATGCAGGCTCACAAACACCCATCACTATGCTGTGGGCTCCTGGGAAATACCTTGTGCAATGGACTTTTTCAAAGTAGCTCCAGTATTTGACCCCAGAAAACAGTGACAACCAGCATCAACCTTCCCAGGAACAAATAACAATGCTCCTTTGATTTATACAGTGGTTTATACATTTCAAAACATATTCATTTCTCATTTGACCTCCAGCAATCTTGTCTTATTAAGTAGACAGAATAGGAATCATAATTCAGATTTTACAGGTTTATAAAGATTCATCAAATATTAGAGAGGCTACTATGAGTCACTCTTCCCCAATGTCGCCAGGTGGTTAGTAGCAAATCAAGGACCAGGAACAGGTCTCTGGGTTTCTACTCCAGTATTCTTTTCTCTATGAAGACATTACTTCCTGAAAGAGAATCATCTTCCCAAACCCTTTAAAATTACATTTCATCTTCTGACTATGTAAGAAAAAAAGTATACCAAAAAAAATCAAAATATACATTTCACTGTTCACACTTATAAAGCAGAGTTATAAATCATACCAAATACTGGGCTACTCCACACAGCCAAGAACCTTGATGGAAGACAGTTAAGTCTTAAAATTTTACATAGATCAAGAGTCTTACAGGAAAAGCACCCAGTAAAGCAGCAAATACTGAAGCAAAAATCTCTGGCCATAACAAAATGTAAGACATGAGCAGGCAGAGTGCAACTCCCACTAAATGCCCTCTATCGCCTGAAATAGCCTGAACACTTGGGTCAAAAAGCCATTTGTAAAAAGAAGAAAGTAAAAAGCTGTCATGGTCTGTCATGAACAAGGTCATACTTCGAGGAGCTAGTTTCAGAGCAGAGTTCAAATTAAGACCAGAGGGATAAATTAAAGGGTGAATTTGGCCACTGTATTATAGTATCATGATCTGATCAAATACTACATAAATCTACATAAAACCAAAACTTGGGGAGTGGGCTTCATTCATTAATGTTTTTTATTCTATGGGCATATGAGTATGAGAAGTCCAGTCTACCCTCTGCCATCACGATGGGACCCTTTGAGCTACTGTCCTTATCATGACAGAAAACAAGGGAACTTGGGTCAACTTAATAACCACTGCCCAACCAAAATCTAATTGATTGATCTAAGAGACATTTTTAGAAAAAGCATTCTGCATAAAATAAAACTTTCCAAGTTGTGGAAGCAAGGTAGTCTAGGCAGAGGGAGAATGAGGACAGAAGTGGGTGGGTCCAGAATATAAGACATCCCAGTTGGAGGAAAGGTGACCTGGTAGGGTGGGGCCAGGACAGAAGGCTTAAGCCATGGCCCTGTGTAGACTCTCCAATCCTGTGTAGAGGACTATTCACACTGGTCTTCCCTCCAGAGAGAAGAGAC
>PVKE010007019.1:0-45744 GCA_004027555.1 Craseonycteris thonglongyai | reverse complement strand
CCTTGTCTTTTTTCTTCAAAGAAACATAACTAGAGTGTCAAGAAAACTTTTTCTCCTTCATTATTTTTTCAATAAGATACATCTGATCCATTCCTTTTTAGCAAATGATGAGATTCTTTCTGCACTTGGAGCATTGTCATGCCACTGTTTACTCATGAATAAAGAAATAGGATGCACAGTGTTTGAACTAGTGATGTCAATTCAGGGTTTACCTACTCCTCCCTTCCACTTTTTTTGGTTAACTCAACAGTTTAGTAACTAGTGGCAGTAAAGGTGTCCTCCTTCCAGCTTGTTCAGGTGTTGTTCAAAACAATGCTTTACAACTTTTTAAAGAAGCAGGCCCTTCCTTCAAACAAATTCTCCCATGAAACCTCAGCAGATAACGTGCTGAAATGTGGCGCAGGTCTCACTGCTGCAGCTGACGCAGGCTGTCCCCCGTCCTCCGGTGTCCTCGCGGGGAACTTCTGGGTAGTTCCCAACTCAGGGTTTACATAGAACCACCTGGAGAGCTGTAAAACCCCTCAAACCCATTTCATCAGAACGTGTAGCTGTGGGACGCAGGCAGCCAGGGTTTTCAAAGCTCCCCAGGTGACTCCACTGTGTACCTGCAGCTGAGATGGGCTGCCCCTGAGCGACACTTCCTGCCTTAGCACAGTGGGGCCTGGGAAGATGGTACTGAGCATGCGTGCTCAGCCCCCCGGGGTCTGGGGGGCGTGCTCTCTGCCGCCCTCCTGCTGGGGAGGCTACAACCTTCCCATTATCCGGGTGAAGGAGTATTAGCAAGCTCCGAACCAGATGGCTGAGCTGCATGTCTGAAACAGCTTTACCGGCAAGGAAAAAGAAAACTGTATTCCCTCTGTCTGAAATCTGTGGTTCCAAACTTAGGCAGAAAATAGAGAAGTGTTGCTTCCGACTCCCCTGGGCTTCCACAGGGGCCTTATTTGCTCCCCTTTCTCCCTCTCCCCTCCAGACTGTCCCAGGACAAGTCCTAGATCTCCAGAACGCCTTTGAAAACACTTACTAGCTGTGTGGCACGGGGCATGTGACTTAATTTCTCTGTGCCTCAGTTTTCTCTCTGTCAAATGGGGGTGATGAGAATAGTGTTTACCTCACAGGGATGCAGTGAAGATGAAGTGTGTTCATCCAGATAGAATGGTGCTGACACACAGTAAGAGCTGTGAGGGTGTTGGCTGACCCTATAACCTGGGCACGCCCTCTGCCCTCAAGTATCAAAGGCTGCTGAGGAAATGCAGGTCTCAACCTCCGTGGAGATGGGACTCTCAGTGGTTTCTGAGTGAGTTCAGTTACGTAGATGGGGTTCATTATAGAGTAAGGCGCCCCGTCCTCTTCTGCGGGACTGCAGACGAGTCATAGGAATTAAGCAGGTCCATAGGGGTGAGCGTCTTGAGTTTCAGCTAAGGGGAGCTTTCCTTTGTTGAGCCGAAGACTCCAAGTGCAGACATTTGGGAACAGCTAGGCGTGGGGGTGGCTCTGGAGGGTCACTTGCCCGTGAACCTGGGACTCAACCTGAGGCAGCTGCTTAGCTACTTCACAGCAGAAGCGCTCAAGTGCTCACTCCCAAGCTGTGGCGGAATTCAGAACAGAAACCAAACCCTGACCAGCAACGATGGGGCCCGCGGGAGGATCAGGTGTGAGACAACTTGGCTGGGAGAATGACAAGCAGCTGGTGGAGACAAGCGGGTCACTGGGTGGGGGAGGCAGGGCGCAGGGCCTTAAAGGGTTGGCAGCATGTTGTGGACGCTGTTCAGCCCTCCGACTTGGCCGGAAGGTTAACCAGGACGTGCCTGCACGCCTGGAGCTCTTCCACGAACATCCTTACTCCTCCCCGGGAATCCATGGCCATCTATTCATAGTTCCTATTTCAGGTTTGAGTTCCCGCTCACCTTTGTTTCAAGCTATTCCCTGGTTCCTTGCTATGTAAAGGTTGCTTCAGTGTTCGGAAGCATCCTCATCTCCTGCAAGGGTGTTAGATACCCCAGACCTTCTGAATCAGAATCTGCATTTTAACAAGATCCCCAGGTGAGCCATTATACATGAAAGTATGCAGCACACTGCTCCAGTTTTCTTCTGGGGGCCTCCAAAGCGCCTGGGGGAGTCTGAGGACATAGCAGGAGTCCCATCGTGCTGGTTGATTCGCTTGGTTTGTGATAACAGGGCTGGAGAAAGGGAAGACACTCCAGTCCAATACCCTGTGCTAGTTGCAGAACAGGGAGATCTGAAAGCCCCAGTGGGCAGGCAGTGTGTTGTGCCTCTTGGACAAGTGATGCAATGTAAACCAGCTCTTTGTCACAGTGTGGAAAGAAAAAAGAAAGGGCGAGTCTTCGTTTTCTGTCTTACCTCATTCAGCTTTTCAGGACTGAAAGCCGAAGTTAGGACGCTTCTGACCTCTTCCCATCTTTTGTCTCGTAAAAATAGGACGCTGTCCAATACTGGTTTGGATTCCAAACCCGACGCCTGATGGAAAGTGACAAACAGAGGGTTAGGACACAAGAGAGCCAAAGCCACCTTGATGGCAACATAGACCCATGATAAACACTGTAGTTAAAGTCCACCGGTGACCAACGGGAGAGGAGATTTCTCTTGTAAGGATACAGAAGACTATACAGTCAGGGATAATGATCTAAGAACTCATGCCCGAGGCGCTTGGGTAAGGTGACCAGATTTTAACATTGGTAAAGCGGGACACCATTGACCGGGGGGAAGGGGGTTCTTGATTAAAAATTGGGTCTATCTCCCGCCGTTCCCTAGCTTGTCGTGCATTCTTTCCAAAAATTGGGACTTTTTTAAAATGCCGCGGGACGTGGGACAAATTGTTAAAAATCGGGACTGTCCCGCCAAAAGCGGGACATCTGGTCACCTTACTCTTGGGGAACAGATAGATAAGTGATGCTGTCCCGGTTCTACCCTGTGACAGTGTGGTCATCACTGTATAAATCACGTGGCAGTTCTGTGTGTTCTGCAGATTCCTTACGGAGTTGAGTTCCCTGAAGACCTTTCTTGGGATGGGCTCATCTTTCCAGGAATGGAGTTTTGTGTCTGAACTTTGGGGCAGGTTTTTTTTGTGGCTGGATTGGTCCAGTTGGTTTGGGAGTTGACAGACTATGTGTCTGGATCCCTGGTGTGTGTGTGATGTGGGGGGGGGGAGATAAGGTAGGGAGTATGGGGGGAGAGGGGAAGGGAAAAAAGAGAGCCCTTCAGAAGCATGATCCACAGAACTGCTTGATCCAGAGAACTCCTGTCACAATGTTTCTGGGTTCATTCATTCACGCATCTCATTCAGTAAACATTTCTTGAATAATATATGCAAGGAGTTGAATAACAATGACATTGCTTTGACCGTCAAGGAGTTGGTAGTCTAATGGGGATGCGGACAGCAAGCTCATAAACTAACAAACAGCTATCACTACTATTCATGAGAAAGTGAGTCACATGAAAGGATAAAATCTGGGGAGGTGAGGGGACTAAATAGCCAGGAAGAATTCTGAGAGGAGGAGACATTCTAGCTGAGTCCAGAAGCCTGCAAAGAATGAGGCCTCCTCACCCCCTTCTCCCAGGCTGTTTTGTTCCTTTCTATAACCAGCTACTCCCACCCAGTGGTCGAAACTGGACCCCCCAGTTGGTCAGAGCATCCCCAGCTCCCGAGCTCCCTGTGAGGGGGTGGGTGGGGAGGACCAAGCAAGCTCCAGAACCACGTGTGATGTATGGTCTCGCTATATCTTTTCACTGTTTTAATTATAATTGAAATGTGAAGCCAGCAACCATAATTCAAAAGCCCTGTAAAAACTCCTATTTAGAGGAAAATTATAATTTCCTGATAAAATATGAACCCTCAAAATATGCTATAAAACATAACTGCAAAGTATCTAGGGGGGTTTAATTATATATTAGAATTATGCATTTTTCTGCTGAGAAACACTTCTCTATATTTAGAAAGAAATTCTTTAGGAGCACCCTGGTCACCATACAGGATTGTGGGTTTATGGAGTTTTGGGAACATAACCCGTTGTTTTGGGTTCCAGAGTCAAAGGCGAAAACCATGCATTCTGTATATTTATATGTTGGTGTACACCCAGTCCTGCACCATGTGACACGTAGTAAAGCATTTCAGTCCAAGGAAAGCGGGGTGGCGGTTTATGGGGTTCTGATGAAGCAGAATAAAGTACAAATAAGAGCCAAGATTGAATGGATTTGGTATCTAGCCTTCAGACCAAGGATTGGATCTAAGATTCTTCTTTTTTTGATCTCTCACCTGAAGGACAAATCTAGCCCTCTGTGTGAGATGTCAGCGGAACCCTCAAATCTGTCCCTCACCAACCTGCTATGACAATGCTCTCCCCCCAGCCTAGCGCTTCCATTAGAATTCTCCATTTCTTTGATGAAAAAATGGGGGGGGGGCATTGGTTAGAGTAATGTTTTCATTTCTAGATGTCACACCGTAAGAGGGAGAACAGCAAATCGGCCATTTCAGAAGAGTAGTTGGATGGTGAGGAGACAGAAAATGTCATATACAATAGTTGTCAGGTATTAAAATGATTGGCTGGAAAGAGAAAACTTGAGAGATCCAATAGTAGTACTTAGTATGTGCTCAAAAGATTAATTTTATTGTTTGAGAGAAGGTCAGAGAGACAGACAGAGACAGAGAAGGGAAGAGGGCCCAGAGCAGTCTTCATCGTTGTACATCATTAGTTTTTTTGACATAGTTTCATTCCATACAGGTGGAGGTGGAGCCACGCCGGGCAGAAGCAAACTAGGGGCCTCCCTCATGGGAGGCGAGAACCTTCACTGTTTTTCTGGCGGTTACCAATTATATGCCACAGTCCAGCATGTGGGCTTGCATGGGCCAGGCTGAGATTCGATCCCTGAACCTTGCAGTTGCAAGGCCAGCACTTAAACTGTTGAGCTATCCCAGCACCCCTCACAAATATTTATTGAATGCATATTAATTACATGGAAGAGGGAAGTTAGTTGTGTTTTGTGACCTGAGGAGTAAAATTGGGTTCAATAGGGGAAGCTTTGGGGAAAGTTCCAGCTCATCTAAAGAACTCTCCAATAGTCAAAAGCTAGAACTGTTCAAAGATAAAATAATCTGCCCTGAGTGGTGAGCCCTCATCACTGGAGACTGTGCCCTCTTCTTGGTAATTCTGCCCGGGAAACTTGAGTGTCCAGGCGGATTTGGTCTAAATGACCTTGAAGAACTTTTCCAGTCCTGAAACTTCCTCTCCAGAAGACCCCTTCAGGTATTTTTTTATTAGTTTGCCTGCAAGCATGGGCACACATGAGCACGCGCGCACACACACGTTTATTTGTGGCAAAATTTACATTATGTAAATTTACCATCTTAACCATTTTTAAGCATACAGCTCGGTAGTATTAAGTACATTCACATGGTTGTACAACCACATCCACCACCCATCCACAGATCTCTTCCATGTTGCAACACTGAAACTGTGCTTGTCGAACAGTGACCAGCCCCCTTCCCCTCCCTTAGCTCCGTCTACACATAATTGATTAGATTTACTGAGTGATGCCTTGAAAGGTACCGAGGGCTCTTCTCCAAAGAAATGAGGGGCAGGACGGGGAGATGAGCTGGGGGCAGGACTGTGAGTGTTGGGGCAGGAAGGGAGCGCTGGTCTCAGGAAGGATCAGGGAAACGGGGCTTTCTAGATTCCTGCCTGCCAGCCCAGCCCTGTGGCCCGAGTCTCAGTGAAGGCACCTCCGGTCACTCTCTGGCCAGAAGACTAGTAGTCATCTTCTCCCTCAACTAAGATCCTGTCATCACAGGGGATGCCAGGATAGCTCAGCAGGTTGAACGCTTGCCTTGCAACCGTGAGGTCAGGGGATTGAGTTCCTACCCCGGCCCATGCAAACCCATATACTGAATTACGGCACAACTGGCAACTGCCCGCATGGCAGCGAAGGTTCTCACCTTCCATGCAGGAGACCCCCAGTTCGGTTCCCACCCTACACAGCCCCACATCCACCTGTGTGATATGAAACCATGTGACAACTTATGATGTACAACTATGGAGACTGCTCTGGGCCTTCCCCCTTCTCTCTCTCTCTCTCTCTCACACACACCGTCTCTCAAACAGTAAACAAATAATAATAAAATCGTGTCAGTCACCATGTTATCCGGTTGTGAACATTTATTGAGTACCTACTATGTGCCAGGTGCTATACTAGCACTGAAACTGGCAAGACAACAGAATTTGTGCTTCTCTAGATCAAGTTGACTGGAAGGTGGATAGGGTGGTGTATAACCAATATTTGTTGATCTTACAGCTAATAAAGCACTTTTCACATCATTTCATTAATTTGGGGGTAATTCACCTGCCATTAGTAAACACTGTCCTTATAAGCAGTGATGGTTCCATAGTGGCCTCACGGGTCCCCTGCTAAGCTTCCCATGGACTGTTGGAAATTTTTATCTTTTCAATTAAGATGTCTTAAAATAGTCTGACTTCTTATTAGACCAGCTAAGCATAAACTTTAAACTTACACAATCCTGCGGAGCAAATTATTAAAGAAAACCACCACCTCGGCATTCTGTGCTCACATGAACAGAGCAACCATTAATTAGATGTTTATCATGGGCCAAACCACTGATTCTCAATTGACCCGGTAGAACCACCTGAGAACCGCAACGCTTCCCAGATCACTGCAAAGTGCATGCAGTGCATTTTTGCTGTACCTGAGTGTGCATGTTATTATGAAAAAGGCACAGGAGGCATAATAGAATAGGAAGCCATAGCCAAAAAAAGTTGTCTTGTCTTCTGGAACCTGCGAGAATGTTGACGTGAGATCTGTGGGGTCTGTCTCTACGATGCCTGGTCATGGCCTCAGCAGTGCTCCCTAGACAGCCACACAGAGCTGCGGGGAGACAGGGGGAGACGCTGTCGCATTTCAGTAGTCATGCTGTGAGGATGGCCAGCTTGTTTAGTGTTGCGTATGTCAAGTAGGCTTCAAAAATATTTGTATTACAGGGAATGCCAGGATAGCTCAGTGGTTGAGCGCTTGCCTTGCACTCGTGAGGTCGGGGGTTTGAATCCCGGCCTCAGCCTGGGCAGCCCCATATGCCAAACTGCTGAGCAGCTGGGAACCACCGATGGCTCAGCAGCGAAGGTTCTCGCCTCCCATGCGGGAGGCCCTAGGTTGGGTTCCCGCTCCATGCAACCCCACAACCACCTGTGTGACATGAAGTCATGTCACACAGATGTTGTACAACTATGGAGACTGCTCTGGGACCTCCCCCCTTCTCTCTCTCTCTCTCTCACCTTCTCTCAAACAATAAAATCTTAAAAACAATTTTTTTTTTTTGTACCAGAAAGCATTCCATACTCACTGTTACGCAGTGTCTAACTTTGCACAAGTGAGGAAGCACCAGGGCCCCACCTCTCTATCTCCTCACCTGAGTGTGTGAAGCATGGGCCCAGGTCGCACAGAGCCCAGCAGAAGGAAGGCCCCTTCTGTGTGAGCCGCTAATGCTCCTGCAAAGCGTTCCTTCTGCCGGATCCGGTGTTATGATCGACAAATGCTCTCGAAGTCTGTCACTTGCATAACCCCAAATTCTCTACCTGAGAACATACACTGATTTCGACATAGGACCACAGCTGCATGAAGATGTCAACCAGGGCTTGTATGTTGGCGCTTTGAACTAGTAAGAATGCTCTGACCCCACTGGACAATTTGCATCCCTTCGCTCTTTGCCAGTAGAAGATGGGATAAGGTCACCTGATCTTCCCTCTCTCTGTTTCGGGCTGTGATTGGCTGGAGAGCAGGGCCTCCAAGTAAGGGCGTGTGGTGGGACCACAGTGCCAGGGGGCTGGCTCAGAAGGCACCCGGGGGCCAACCCCAGCTTAGGCTCCATCTGCCAGCTCAGCATTTGGACGGAGGCATGATATGGGCTCTGGAGTCCCTGCCTGTTGGAGTTTCTAGCATTTTATCCACCAAGGAGTAAGAAGCCACAGGCTTGGAACTCACTCTATTAGTGATGTGCCAGCCAGTGTGGGCCCTCCTCACTGGGGAAGGAGATGAGAGGGCTTAAATCTTATCTTCCCAGGAAATCTTCAGCAGCTCTCAGCAGAGTTTCTTGCCAGAAGTAGTGTTAACGAGGGACCTAGCACCCGATAGAGCACCTGTCACACTGCTATGAGAAGGAATTCTCCTGATGGTCCCTAAGGGGACCCTTGCACCCGAAGCTCAGAATGGCTCTGGGACGCTGGTGAAATCCCATGGTTCCCCACTGGCACTGACTGCCGCCTCAACTGGGAACCGAGCAGACCTGGGGAGCTAGCCTGACACTCGTGTTTTACACAACAGCAAGTTGAGGCTCAGAGAAGTTCAAGGACAGGCTCATGCCACACAGTTAATAAAAACGGACCAATCTGGAATCTGATTTTATTTCTTTAAATTTAAGCCTAGTGGTGGATGCTGGGATGGCTCAGAGGGTTGAGTACTTGACTTGCAGCTGTGGGGTCTGAGGATTGAGTCCTGGTCCTGATCCGTGTGGACCCAAATGCTGAACTGGGGCATGCTTCCCGTGTGGGAGGCCCCCATTCAGTTCCTGCCCTGCACAGCACTTCATCCGCCTGTGGAATGAAACTGTCTACATGAATGATGTACGGCTGTGGAGACTGCTCTGGGCCTCCCCTTCTCGCTGTCTCTGTGCCTCTATCTCTCTCTCTCTGTCAAACACTAAAGGAAAGCTTAAAAAAAAATTTAAGCCAAGTGCCTTTCACCGTATTACTAGGTTGTGATTTAGAAGAGGGGGAAATGGAAAGAAAAAGACTTTTACAAAAAGGAGATTGAGGCGCAGAAAAAGAGCTAGGGTTAGGACTCACTAACAGTGACTTGACTTCTGTGGAATGTTCAGGAATATAAGCATTGAGACGCTAGGATTGGCTTATTTGCTGTTCTTTCCCCCAAATTTTAGATATTAATCTCCTGGTTTATCCATTTATTTCTACCTCCCTCACCACAAAAGTTAGGGAAGGTAGGTATAAGGATAAGATTTTTCTTTTTAAAAAATACAAGAAAGCCTTCCTGCTCAATCAAGGGTCTAGTTAAGACACAAAATATAAAATGATTTTCAACAAGATTTGAAATTCAAAACTGTTCCTCAAGGCATTGACAGAACATCTAAGCATTCAAATCCAGGCCACTTAGCCCTCTTCCTACACTCCTAAAGCTTCACTAGGGCTCCCTGAGCCTTTAGAGAAGCTAGAGTTCACACCCACCACCCTAAAAACGGGAAGCTAAGTGTGCTTCACAGATCAAACGCAATGACCTGAATCTGGCTGTTTTTCAGGACCAGCCCTGTCCAGACCTGGGGAGAGCAGGTGACAGAGGACACCTGCAGGGGGCAGGCGTTCCATCTCAGCTGTCACATGGGACTTCCAGTGGGCAGTTCATCCTACTAGATGACAAGCTTCCTGCTCAGGCTGGAGGGTTTCCTGTGCTCGGTACAATGTTGCCCATAAAACGAAGAGACCTGCCTGCAGGTGCCCGGGGGCCATGCAAACGAGGGTGCGCACCTGTGTTTCTGGTTGTCATCGGTCTGGGTTTTAAGTAGGAATGTCCGCTGTGGTTCTATCATATGAGTTGACCCTTCTCAAAACGCAGAGCTAAAAATAGTATTCAGGGGTTGACAGGTGATGAGAGCTTTTTCTAAGTCACGCGCAACAACCATTCTCACAACCTAAATCTCACAGCTCAGGTTTGAAAACCTGCATGTTTTCGTTTACTCAATGTTTCTTTTAAGGGACAGGAGAACAGAAACTCTTAGACAAGTTTTTGAAAGGTATCTGTAGAGATGTTCCAGTTCCAGGCAGAGGGGGCGCAATTTCATGGCTGGCCCACCAAGGCCCCCTCTCCCCTGGGCAGGTGCCAGCAGAGAGTGCTGGGCGGCCCCGTGCAGGTGGCCTGGTCCACCCGGAGCTCTGAGCAGTCTCCCTGGCCGATGAGTTCTGCAAAGCGTCTACACATTTCTCTGCAAAATGGGGTGCGGCTGTGGATGCAGAGGTCAGAGGGTTTCCAGTGACTGATCTCCCTCAGAACTGTAGTAATCTTTGCCAGGACCAAGGGCTTTGGGGTTTCACAGGAATTCGTCCTGTGATTCGCATGGCCACGTGGTGAGAGGTCAAAAGCAGCCAGGCCCCTGGGCTTTTATGGTTGTGGATACAGCCACTCACAAATCCATCACGTGGCTTTAGATGTGTCTCTTGGGAGTCGTGGGTATGGCTGCACCTGTGTTTGGAGAGATGACCCTGCATTGACCGTGAAGACCTGAGGGCTGGTATCCCCACCCACACACATACAGCTGCTACCACCTTCCATCTCCTCTCTACATACAGGCAGCAGAAGCGGGGCACAGGCAGGCCTGCAGCCCGACCCACCCTCCGTGCTCTCGTTTTTATGGTTTCGGACCAGAGCTCAGGGCTCCCAGCCGCAGGTTTAGTGATGGAGCATGTCCCCACCCTGCCCCTTCCCGCCTCACATGGGCCTCAGTGCACACTGCCTCCTAGGCCTTCCCACAGCTGCCCAAGCCCGGCCTGGAGGAGAGGCCGGGAACAGGAAGTTTTCCCTCTGGCTAGGACTCTCTGCTGAGTCATGGGCACCCAGCTCCAGTTTCCACAGATATTAAAAATAGAGCTGCCTTCATGGTTTCATTGAGTCCCCGATAGCAAAGAGGAGCTGCTTCAAAATATCTAAATCAAAACAGCCAAGTCTCAAAGTGCTGGGGTAACTGAGGCGCTATAAATGCTATGAAGATTGATTTGGGTTTAACGGTAAACCATGGATACTCCACCACAAAGCAACTTCAGGAAGTGCGGAGGGCACTGAGAGAGGCCCGAGGAGGCCATTTGGAAAGTGGGCAACAATAGAGCAAAGCCATTAAGTGCCTCGAAAAACGTGAATGGGGAAGCGTGCTATAGCAGCTGCCACCCGGGGGCTGACCCACAGTCTATACAGCCCTGTGTTCTGGAGTTTGGAAAAATAATAATTTCGTTCAACAACTTTTGAATTCAAATATTTGCTCAGTACTAACCTATGCCTGGGAGTTTGCTGTAGAGTTCGCCTCGCCTCCAGTTCACATCACATTTCAGAGCTGAACCCAGCTTCCCACATCACGGCCACTCTCACGCGGCCCTCGGGGATGCATGATCTTCAAGCCCGGATCTGTGAGCAGAGGTGGGCTCTCACTCACAGGAGGGAAGATGCAACCATGGGTTTTAAAGTTCCTTTTCACTTAATGTAGCAAACTACTACGCTGAGGTATTTTCTGTATCGCAAGGGACCATTTGGTCGACGTTTGCATGGAGTAAGCATTTAATGTTTACTGAATGAATGTATAATAAAGCTGAATCGCTGAACACTTAAGTAAACAGGCCTTATTAGAGGGAAGGCAGCATGGTGTGGTAAGGAGAAATCATGCCTCACTAATCTCCTTGAGTTCTTTGAGCAGATAAATAAGCATATGGATAAGAGGGAACCACGGAACCCAATTTCATTTGACTTTCAAAAACCTGTGAGGAAATCCACTCAAAAGACGGTTTTTGAAAAATTGAGTCACTAAGCGTTGCTTTATCATCAATATGGAATTGGCTTACAGACTGTAAATAAAGCTAAAGATAAGTGGATACATTCCCAGATGGGAAATTGTAAACATTGGGGTTTCCTAGAGATCTAATCTTTGATGGGTCTTTTCCCATGATCTAGAAGAGGAAGTGTGTATTGACTCTCCAGGGGAGAAACTGATGATAAGTGTTATCAGACTTCAGAGACAGGGAACAGTAAATGTGGATTGAGGAAGGGAAGACTTCATGGAGGAGACAGGATTTGAGGAGATCCTTAAGAATAGCTGGAGCTGGGTGGGTACAGAAGAGTTGGAAGCTCTTATTCATAGCAGCTAGTGCACGCTGAGTGCTTGTCTCGCCTGCATGTCAGGCAGAGTGTATATGTGGGATCTCATTTAGCCTACAACAGCCCAGTAAGGTAGACCACGTCCCCATTTTCCACAGGAGGGATTCGAGGCTTAAAGAAGTTAAGTAATTCACTCAAGCTCACATTGTTAGTCAATGCGAGACCCACTGTTATGCTGCCTCCGTTTCTAGTGGGAATGTGGGCATGAGCAAAGGCACTGGGGCTGGCCTTTCCAGAGCAGGATACAGAGAGAATGGAGAGGCTGGTGTGACAGCTTGTACTGGGGAGTAGTGAGGGGTGAGATTGGAGCATGTGAAATGCATCTAAATTACAGAGGCCCTTAAATCTTGTTGGGGAAACTTAAACTTACTCCTGGGGCGCTGTGTTCAGTGCAAGAAGGAAATTTGAAACACATTCTAAGTTTGGGGCCTAGAGACCTTAGCTGGGCATTAGAAAAAAAAGTAGAGAAGACAGGGGATGCCGGGATGGCTCAGCAGGTTGAGTGCTTATCTTGCAGCCCTGGGGTCTAAGGATCAAATCCCAGCCCCAGTCCGTGTAGACCCATATGCTGAACTGGAGTGTGCCTTCAGTTTGGTTCTCACTGGGGCCAGCCTCCCATGCAGGAGGCCCCCGGCCAGTTCCTGCCCTGTGCAGTCCCACGCCCACCTGTGGAATGAAACTATGTAGAAAACGAATGACATGCAACTATGGAGACTGCTCTGGGCCCTCCCCCTTCTCTCTTTCTCTCTGTCAAAAACAATAAAACAATAAATCTTTTAAAAAATGAGAAAGGACAGACAAATGGTTTAGAGGAGAGATGGACTGAAGCTGGGGTGAGTGTATTGGTGCCTTCTGCTTGAACATGTGTGCTGAGTGTATGTCTGCCCCTAATAGATCCATTAGATGGCAGCCCTCTTCCAAGTCAGCTCCTGGGGTCTCAAGTCCTGGGTGTTATGTGAAGCAACATGGACACACATGTCTGCAACATCCCAGCTCACTGCTCAAGGTCTCGGGGTGCTCAAGAGCCAGGCTTCTCAGAGAGCCTTTGCTGCCTTGGGGACCCGGCTTGGGGGTCTGAGCCTTTGACTCACTGGCTCGCTCCACTTCTTGAACCAACACTCTTTGCTGAGTCCGGAAGAGCAACAATTTACATCTGTATTTAGCCCACAGACTTGGTCTCGAAGAACCTGACACCATAGAAGACCGTCCAGGGACTTCAAAGAGGAGAGACCAGCATGATGTTTAGGGACGAGACTCCAGAGGCAGCAGAGAAGTAGTGACATTTCTGCAATTTCGTCAGCATCCCTCCAGGTCCCTCCTAGTGGCCGTGTGGTCTATGGAATGGGACATGATGCTCTGGGGCTGGAAGAGGGGCATGTTTAAGTGAGCAGTCAATGAACTGCTCAGTGGAGACTTGACAATCTAGAAATGTCACCTTAGGCGCCGTTACAGCAGTGGCAGTAAAGAGTGCCCTGGACTTGAGTTGGGGGATGGCATAGACTCCCTGCCCTTCCTCCTATTAATTAAGTGACCAGGGATGTCAACTAACCTCTCTGAGTCTTAGTTCCCTTGCCTGTCAGATAGAGATGATAATTGTGTGAATCTCCTAAGTGCTCATGAAATGTAGTGAGAAAAGCCCACTCTGGTGGCTCAGTCAGTACAGAACATGGTGGGGAGGGTGTGATTTCTTTCAGGCACAGCCCCAGAGACCTCCCACCTAATAAGCCTCCTCCTGTCCCCATCCTGGGTGGTGCAGTGTTTTCCACCACAGTAGCGCTCACGCTGCCATGATGTACTGATTTCATTGCCTGTCTGCCTCTGTCACTAGACTGAGAGATCCTTGAGGACAAAACGGTGCTTTCTATCTTTATAATCAGCATCTAGACAGTGGCTGGCATATGGTAAGTGTGCAAAAGTTTGCTTAGTAACCAACAAAAGAGTGAATACAGGGATGCCGGGATGGCTCAACAGTTTGTGCACTTGCCTTGCAACTGCAAGGTCTGGGGATTGAATCCCAGCCCTGGTCGGTGCAAACCCATAAACTGAACTGTGGTGCAACTGGTAACCACCAAGTTGCAAATGTTCTTGCCTCCCATGCAGGAGGCCCCCAGTTTGGTCCCCACCCTGCGCGGGCCCACATCCATCTGTGTGGAGTGAAACTATGTCACAACTAATGATGTACAATTTTGGAGACTGCTCTGTGCCCTCCCATCTTCTCTCTCTCTCTCTAAAACAATAAAAAATACATCTTAAAAAAAAGGATTGAATACATTACCTACTATTCCTAGAAGTATGGAAGATAAGTTTAATTTGACAAAAAAAAAGATTGGTACATAATGATTCTTTGAATTCTCACAAGCCAGTGTTTATTAATTCACTTTAGGGGAAGCCGGGATGGCTCAGTGGGTTAAGCGCTCACTTTGCAGCGCCGGGGACCGAGGATCGAGTCCCGGCCCCGGCCCGTGCGGAACCATATGCTGAACTGGGAGCTCACCCAGTTCAGTTCTCTCTCTGTATCTCTCTGTATCTCTCTGTATCTCTCTGTCTCTCTGTCAAAAAAGAAAAATAAATTAAAAAAAAAATTAATTCACTTTAGACACTTTCTAAAAAGTCAAAATATGGGGATGTTAGGATGGCTCAGTGAGTTGAGCATTTGCCTTGCAGCTGCAGGGTCCGAGAGTCGAGTCCCGGCCCGGGCCCCATGCAAACCCATATGTTGAATTGGGGCATACTTCCCACGTAGGAGGCCCCTGGTTTGATTCCCGCCCTGCGAGGCCCCACATCCACCTGTGGAATGAAACTATGTCGAAACTAATGACGTACAACTATGGAGATCGCTCTGGGCCATCCCCCTTTTCTCTGTCTCTCTGTTAAACATAAAATAAATAAATAAAAAAAAGAATCAAAATAAAGATTATTGGTTTTTTCTGCTAGAATTTCTTTTCTGTCACCTATTCCATTCTTGGGGATTTCTCATCAAAGATAAAAAGTAGGCTATGTACTTTCTTAAAAAGGTGGAGTGTGTACAACATCCTTTAGTGGATTGGAGACCTGAACTCATGTAAAGGGTCCTTGGACAGCCTCCTCTTGCCCCTTGGAGACAAATTTCTTTTGTAATGTTGCTTATCTTCCCTTTCCGGCCATAAGACTTTTATACTCTGGAAAAAATGTAAGCACAAGAGGCTCAAAAGTTTTGCTTTCCCTCTGATATTTATTAACCTTGCTGGGTCTTTTTCAGTCACTTGAACTGTGCTCTCTGGATTCCTCTAGCTTTGAGCACAGCTTTAAAAAACCTTACAGGTTTTAGCATTTTTATTAACACAACGTCTCTTGAGCTTTAGTTATCTTGAAACATTTCTTAAATGTAAATGCTGTTCTTTTGTGGCAGCCCTCAACATCTCTTTTGAAAACCTGAATTCAGCAAGGAGCTCAGTTTTGAGCTGCACTGATCTCAAGCCGATAAGATGCCCAATCACATCCCTATTCGATGCGATGTGCAGTCCTTGCATCTGAGAATGATTCCCCATTCGTCCATATGCAGAATGAAAACTACATACCATTCTGTTGGTAAAATTACTGAAGTTCTCAACCAACACCTCTTTGATCATGTCTGGCTCAGAGATAACGATAAACATCCGACGGCCAAGATAGTACCTGGGAGGAATAAAAGAATGACTTTAAAACGTGTTGTATTTATCTGTCTGTTTCTCCTTTTCAAGAAGAATTAACAGTGGCTTAGAATGAAGGATAAAAGATAAATAGGAAGTAAAGATGTGGAGAAGTCAAGGAGATGTATGTGCTAATTATGAGCAACCGTGTAGTTGTGATGATCTAACGTCACATTGCATTCCACAGACATTTATGGAGTTCCACCTTGTACCAGTCGCTGGAGATTCTGGGATGAATAAGACTCTACCCCCAAGGAGCTCACAGCCTGATAGAAAAAAAGGATCTGTACACTTAAGCACGATACTGAGGAATTTGTAAGATCCAGTAGTAAGGCTAAGAAGGAAAATGGCACAGGTCAGCATTGCCCATATTGTCCAAAAATGGGAAGCTGTAGGCATTTTTGCAAAAAAAAAATGAGGGATCACTTTTATATATTGATTCTTAAGGAAAGTCTGAATGAATTAATAAACATTTGTACAAATTCAGGAAAGATTAAACCTACTGGGGAAGGGCTGACCATTCGGTTGCCACACATGTGTATGAAGGAGCTCAATAGATACTTGTGACATTAATGAAGAAATGGAGGAGCGGAGCCAGTCAGCTGTTGGTAATGAACTCTAACTGGAGGCAGCACTTACGTACATGTCGTGTTATATTTATTTATTAAAGTACCGGGGAGACAAAAGCTACCAAGATCCAGTCACAGCCTTCAAGAACCTCACAGTCTGGTGCGAGTAACAATTAGGCAACCACATGGAGTATGACCACAGGTCACAGCGGGGCACACCCACGTCAGTGTTTGGAGAGAACTAAGAATAAAGGCCTCCCAGAGGTGAAGTTTCTCAAACTGAGGTCTGAAAGATAAGCAGGAGTTAATCCAGGGTGGTGGGTGGCAAAGCGGGGTGAGGGTATAGCAGGCAGAGGGATCAGCTTGTGAAACAGTCCGGGGACAAACAAGCCTGCCTGCGGGGAACTGAGCGCTCAGCTACCAACTGTGGAAAGCAAACCAGTCGTGACGAGTGGGCCCACTGCCTAATGCCACGGTTTTAGTCCATAAAATTATGCTTTGGGGATATAATCTGATGTCTGGCATATTCAGCTCAGAGCAGTAAGGAATAGATTTTAAAGGGCAAAGTCATAAGATGAGACAGCAGCAAAATTTTCTCTTTTTTATTTACTCAGAACTTTTTATAGCCTAAACATGGCTTAATGTCTTAACTCTTCCCTTTTCACTGACTAGGGGAAAAATGAAAACAAAAAAATTTGTCTGGCACATATTAGATTCTCAGAAAATATTCTCCTGAGTGATCATATTTTCCAAAACTGTTGGGGCAATCTTTGGAAACAGGAGTTCAACAGATGTGGCAAAAGCAAAGAAAGAATACTAACTAGTATTGATGAGTTTTAACCACAGAGACCAAAAATAACCCAATAAGGCCATAAACCAATCCTCTTATAAAATTTATGGGGATTGTGTTATGGAAACTATTGAGAATCTAGTGAAAGCTGTGGATATTCTCCTAAGAAAAATGGATATTCACAGCATTTTGTATATAATTTGAAAAGTTCTTGGGCTCCTAGAGCCCATTCTAGAGCAAAGCTTCTCAAACACAAAATGTGCTCAAAAGTCAGTTGGGTTTGAAAAAATAATGGCTGTAAATTTATTTAATTTGGCAAAAGACATAAACTTACAAATTAAATAAGCTGAGTGAATCCCCTATAGTGGGAACCCAAAGAAATCCATGCCAAGACATATCATAATTAATCTTCTAAAAACCAAAACCAGAAAATATCTTGAAAGCAGAGAAATGATGTACTATCTATAGAGAATGCCAATTCAAAGACAGCAGATTTTTCATCAGACACCATGGAGGCCAAAAGTCAGTGTTGGTCCATTTTTCAAATGCTGAAAGATGAGAATTGTCAGTCACAAGACCTATATTTGGTGTAAATATACTTCAGGGAGAAGAGGAAATAACATCGTCAATGAAGAAACTCAAAGAGAATTTGTCACTAGCAGATCTACCCTTAAAGAATGGCTAAAGAAAGTTCTAACAGAAGAAAAGTTGAAATTTCAGAAAGGAAAGAATATAGAATGGGTAAAAATATTTAATATTTAGAGTAAATACTTAACATAATTATATTTGAAAGTTAGGAGGGTAAAGGGAACAAAATGGAAATAAAGATTTCCCACATCATTCAAAGTGGTAAAGCACCTATACCAATAGACTGTGATAAATTATGTACATTTATTTATATAACAAATAAAAATATATACAAAGTGATATATTTTTTAAAAATTTTAAGTAAGTGAAAATGAGATCCTAAAAACTGTTCGAGTAACCCATAAGAAGGCAAGAAAAGTAAAACAAGAAATAGAGGAATAAAAGAAAACAAATATGTTGCTATATGATAATTATAAAGATAATATAATAATTATAACATCAGAATTTGTGGTTGTAGCTGAAGTGCTGAGAAATTATAATATTAAGTACTACATTAGGAAAGATGAAAGATCTTAAATGAATAATCTAAGTTCCTACTTCAAGAAACTAGAAAAGGAAGTGCAAAAGCCTATATATAGTAGAAGAAAATAAAGAAAAGAACAAAAAGAAATGAAAGTGAAGACAGAAAAACAACAGAAAAATTAATGACAAAAATTGGTTCTTTGAAAAAAGTAAAAATAATAAACATTTAGCAATATTGACAAAGATTAAGAAAAAGAGAAGACATAAATCAACAATATTATGAATGAAATAAAATATCACTGCAGATCCTTCAGCCAGCCATTAAAAGGACAAGGGACTACTTCAGACAACTTTACATTAATAAATTTGGCAACTTAGAAGAAATGGACCAATTCCTTGAGAGCCACAAACTACTACAATTTAACCAAGATGAAATAAACAATCTGAATAATCCTATAACCATAGAAAATTAAATTCATAATTTTAAATTTCCTAAAACAGTTTCCTGCTCAGTTGTTTTCAATGGAGAATTCTACCAAACATTTAAAGAAGGATGAATAATTTTATACACTGTATTTCAGAAAATAAATGAGAAAGGAGCACTTTCTAACTCAATTTATGAGGCCAGTGTTACCCTGATGCCAAAACCAGAAAAAGACAGTACAAAAAAAAAAAAAGAAGGGGAGGCTGGGATGGCTCAGTGGGTTGAGTGCTCACTTTGCAGCGCCAGGGACCGGGGATCGAGTCCCGGGCCCGGCCCATGCAGACCCACATTCTGAACTGGGGAGTGCCCCCAGTTCAGTTCTCTCTCTGTCTCTGTGTATCTCTCTCTCTCTCTCTCTCTCTGTCAAAAAAATAAAATAAAAGTTAAAAAAAAAAAGAAAGAAAGAATATAAAGGCCAGGTTACTACACACTAGTACTGTGTGTGAGAATTTGCACTTTAAAAAAAAAAAAGAAAGAAAACTATAGACCAAATATTTCTCATGAACTTTTTACAAAAATCTTCAATAGAATTTCGCCAAATTAAATCCTGCAATGTATAAAAAGAATTATACACCACAACCAAGTGTTATTTATTCTTGGTACACATGCCTAGTTGAATATTTTTTTTAATCAATATAATCCACTATATACACCGCATAAAAAGGAAAAGTTATGTGATCATTCGTTTGACACAAAAAAAGCACTTGACAAAATCCAACACTCGTTTATGATATAAAAATTCTTAGGAATAGAGGGAAACTTTACAAATAGTATCTACAGGAAAGCTACAAACCCCAGCTAACATCGTACGTGATGGTGAAAGACTGAATGCTTTCTCCTAAGATTGGGAACGAGGGTAAAGATGTCCAATCTTACTACTCTTATTAACATAGTAATGTAACATCTAACAAATGCAATATTGCAAGAAAAAGAAACAAAAAAGCATATACATTGGAAAGGAATTAATGAAATTGTCTCTACTTTTAAATGACATGATTGTCTACATTAAAAATCCTAAGGAATAAATAAATAATTCTGAACTAATAAGTGAGTTTAGCAAAGTTGCAGGATTCAAAATCTCTCTCTGTGCCTCTCTGTCTCTCTGTCTCTGTGTCTGACACACACACTCAATAGCATTTCTATATACTAATAATGAATATGTGGAAATGAATATTAAAACACAATGAAGATGAAAGAAGTAAAAAAAGACCTAAATAAGTGAAGAGATGGATATATCATATTTATGGCTTGGAAGATTCCACACTGTAAAGATGTCAATTCTTTCAAAATTAATCCATAAGTTTAATGTAATTTATATCAAAATAACAGTAAGAATTTCTGTAGGCATAGACAAGTTGATTTTAAAATTTATACAGAAAGTCAAAGAACTTAACTAAATCAATTTTGAGAAAAAGAGAATGAAGTGGGAGGAATCAGTCTACCAGATTCCAAAACTTGGCTACAGTAGTCAAAACTGTATGGTATTGGCACAGAAACAGACATAAAGATAAATGGAATAGAGTAGAGAACCCAGAAATAAGTAGATGCACACAAATATCCTTAGCTGATTTTTGACAAAGATACAAAAACAATTCAATGGAGGAAGGATAGTCTTCCAACAAGCGGTGCTGGGGCAATTGGACATACAAGTATGCTGGCAAAAAAATGACCTCACACTTTATACAAAAATTAACTCAAAATGGATCACAGATTTCAATATTAAAAAAAATCTTTTAGAAAACAATAGGAGAAAATCTTTGGGTGTTAGGCCTAGGCCAAGAGTTCTTAGACTTGATACCAAAAGTACAATCTATAAAAGACAAAAATCAATAAATTACAATTCTTCCAAAAAAAATTATTTTTCTCTGAGAGTTTCTGTTCAGATAAAAAGACAATCTACAGACGGGGAGAAAATATTTGCAAACCGTATAACTGACAGAGAACTTTCAACTGGAATGTACAAAGAACTCTCAAAAATCAATAAACAACAAACAATTCGGGATAGTTCAGCAAGCACTTGCCTCACAATTGCGAGGTCCAGGGTTTGATTCCAGGCCCCAGCCAATGCAGGCCCATGTGCTGAACTGAGGTGCAGCTGGTGGCCTCTGGGATGCCGTGGCAGTGAGGGTTTTCGCCTTCCATGTGAAAAGCCCCCAGTTTGGTTCCCACCCCATGCAGCCTCACATCCACCTGTGTGGAATGAAACCATGTCACAACTGATTATGTACAACTATGGAGACTGCTCTGGGCTCTCCCTTTCTCTCTCTCTCTCTCTCTCTCTCTCTCTCTCTCTCTCTCTCTCTCTGTCTCTCTCCTTTTCTCAAACAATAAAATAAATAAAGCACTTTGATAAAAAATGAGCAAAAGACATGAACAAATATTTCACTAAAGAGCATATTTAAATGCCAGTAAGCACTTGAAAAGGTGTTCACTCTCATTAGCCATTAGGAAAATGCAATATAAGCCACGGTGAGATATCACTACACAGCTATCAGATGGCCAGTATAGAAAATAATGTCAGATGCTGATGAACATGTGGAGAAATTGGATCATTTATATATTTGGAGTGTGAATGTAAAATAGTACAGCCACTTTGGAAAATAATTTGGAGGTTTGTTATAAAACTAAATATGCACTTATGCACTTACTATATGATGCAGCAATAGCTAAAATTCTTGGGCATTTTATTCCAGAGAAATAAAAACGAATGTTCACACACATAAAAAAAAATGTACATGAGTATTCACAGCAGCTATTTGTAATAAACAGAAACTGAAAACAACTCAAATGTTCTTCAACAGGTAGAAGGTTAAACAAACAGCGGTAGAGCTGTACAGTGGAATACTGCACAGCAATAAAAAACCCAGGCTATCTATCAATACCTGCAAGAATTTGGATGAATCTCAAGGGAGTTATGTGAGTGAAAAAAGTCAATTTAGAAAGGCTCTATTTTTTTTTTAATTTTAAAAGTTTATTTTCCTAAATCTTTTATCATCTCTGCCATTCCTTTGAGCAAAAATTTCCATATTATATGATTCCATTTATATAATGTTTTTGAAATCACAAAATTACAGAGATAGAGAAGAAATTAGTAGTTGCCAGAGGTTAGGCAGTGGGTGGTGAGGGGTTGGTGTGGTTATACAGGGTAGCAGTAGAGATCCTTGGAGTGCTGGGGGAGTTCTGTATCTTGGCTGCAGTAGCAGTTACACAAACCTACACATGTAATAAAATTCCAAAGAACGCTACACACAACACACACATGCATGCATGTAAACCTTATATAATCTAAATAAGCATTGTGCATTGCACCAATGTCAAATTCCTGGTTTTGCTAGTGTGCTCTCATTACACAAGAGGCCACCCTTGGGAGTAACTGGGTAAATGACACACAGGACCTCTCTGCACATTTTTTTTTTCCCAACATTCTGTGGATCTATAATTATCTAAAAATAAGAACAAATTTTTAAACTCATCTGGGAACCGAATAAACTATATAATCCTAGCTCTGCTTCTCACCAAGTCTGATCCAGTCGGCCTGTGTGGGGCCCAGGAATCAGCACAGTAACAGGCTCTCCAGATTCTGATGCCAGAAGACGACTCCTATGCTGAGAAATGTTGCCTGATGGCTGGTTCCAGCCACAGTGACTGGTCAAAACCATCTGTCCATCATTTGGGGAATAAGTATACCTGGCCCCACCCAGACCTACCTGACCAGAGTCTCTGAGTGGGACCCAGTCCTTTCTAATTCGGACAAGCTCACCAGGGATCCTGATGTGATAGCAATAGCCAGGTTGGGGACCCACGAACCAGATTGAAAACCCTGCTCTATCTTTAACCAATGTTTGTGTCCATTCTCATTTTCCTAAAATCTTAGATCTGGAAGGAAAATATTGACCCTGGGGTATAAACCTATGTTGGTATCATATTTGTATTGATTTTGTTATTACCAAAATAATTTTAAACATAATCTGGATTAAAAAACAAAACAAAATAGTACTTCTACATTCAAATGAAAGTTGTCCTCCTAAGTGGGCACCTTGGGAGTCTGTGTTTTTTCTAGTAATATTGCGAATGCTAAAAACGATTTTGTCACAATTCCTTTAGAATTGCTTCAGAGCTGGTTTATGAAACTCCTGAGAAAACCGGCCCCATTTTATATGCAAATTGTGTAATCTTGTGCATTTATATTTACACAAATGCTCATCTGTAGTTTGGAGCTCCTGGAAAGATCTTGAAAGGAAAAACATGCAAATGAAGCTTGTTTTCCAGGCCTCCTTTCCAGTTCCTGGGGTGGCCCCATTGTTTCTATCTGCCCAGCCCTCCTTGGGCAGCACCTCCCCAATCCATGCAGCGTTAGAGCAGCTGTTCGTGACAACACCCTGTCCCTCTGGTCATGAGCAGGGACTCACCATCCAGGCGTGGCCAATCATCACATCTCATCTCCTTGACAACAGTGACGGTCCATGGGGTGGACACATGACCCAGGCAGGGCCAGTCAGAATCCTTCACTGGGGTGTGTACAAGGAGGCTGGGGTGAAACGGTTTTCCTCCTGGCGCTGATGAACTGGGAAGATGTGAACCTAGGGCTCTCGGGGGTCATCTTCCTAGTACATGGCAGGAGTTGTCTGTAGAAGGAGCTACCCGAGGCCAACAGAGATTTCAGCTCAAGAGTGTTGGGGAAGTACATACGAAGTTCAGTTCAAGGCTATGCCTCCCACAGTCTTCCTTGTGCCTCCAAGCTTGGGCTAATTTGTGTTTAAGTTCGTTTGAGTTGGGTTTCCATCATTGTTATCCAGAGGTTCTAACGAACGTGGTACCCCCTCTCCTTCCCAACCTGTCAACACCCAATGTCAATCTGCCTCGCAGAACGGACTTCCCCAGGTGGGTGTGGCCTCAGTTGTGTACGCTGGTATGAAGGAATGTGTGTCAGTGTCCCACTGTTTCCTGAGGTGGGTGTTGCGCTGCACAGCGGTGTACACAAGAGCCCGGGCTTGTTGCGGTACTTACTTTTCATGAAGACGGAAGAAGAAAACGCTCTCTCCACTAGTTCAGTGTTAGTAAACGGCAAGAGGCATTTGAGTGCCTTTTCACGGAGCATTTCATATTCCTCACTGACATCTACTCAGAAGGTAGTAAAGTGCTTTCTTTTAAAATCAGAATTTAAAGAGTTGAAAGTTCATTTAACTTTTCTTTTTCCATTGATTGATAGTTTCCACTTCTTGGAAGAATTCTTCATTGAAGGGATCTACAATCCAGTTGTTTTCTCTTCCTCATTGAAGGAAGCACTTATAAAAGGACACTTTAAGACCTTCTAAGTGACTTACAATATTGTCTTTCACATTTTGGGATAGGTGCAAATCATTCTCAGATAAAAAGGTGTGCAGAGTTTCAAAAACTTTGGGCTGATCTCTTGTAATACACATTTCCCAAAAGTCCAGGTATTTTTGGTTTTTGTTTTCTAAGGTTTATTTTATTGTTTTGAGAGAAGCTGAGATAGAGGGAGGAGAGGGGAGGGCCCAGAGCAGTCTCCATAGTTGTACATCATTAGTTGTGCCATGGTTTCTTTCCACACAGGTGAATGTGGGGTCATGCAGGGCTGGAACCAAATTGGGGGCCTCCCATGTGAGATGTAAGAAACTTCACCACCATGCCATCCTGGCGGTTACCAGTAGCACTGCAGTACAGCATATAGACCCAGTCTGGGAATCGAACCCCAGACCTTGAGATTGCAAGGCAAGCGCTCAACCGCTGAGCTATCCCAGCATCCCCACCAAGAGTCCGGTTTTTTAATCATTGACTCAAGTGTGTCGGTACTTTGAATATAGTAATTGAACTGTGTTGAAGTCCCAAGTTGAGTTTGTTTATTTCTAGAAAAGTATCTGATATATATATAAAACTTTGAATGCAATCACTGTCTTAAAACTTTGGAGCAAGAGGAAAATGATGTTCTTTAAAAAACTACCTGGGGTGAAGCTGGGATAGCTCAGCAAGTTAAGAGCTCTCTTTGCAGCCCCAGAGTCTGAGGATCGAATCCCGGCCCTGGCCCATGTGGACTCATATGCTGAGCTGGGGTGTGCTCCCAGTTCAGTTCTTGCTGTGGCCTATGTGGGAGGCTCACGGCCCAGTTCCTGCCCTGCGCAGCCCTGTGCCCACCTGTGGAGTGAAACGATATGGAAAACTAATGCTGTCAGCTATGGAGACTGCTCTGGGCCCTCCCCCTTCTCTCTGTCTCTCTCTGTCTGTCTGTCTCTCTGTCAAAAAAAAACCCACAAAACTACCTGGACTTCATGTCTAAGTTCAAACATCCATTTAAGTACTTTGCCACGCGATAGCCACCTTCCCTCCATACACAAAAGTAATGTGCTGTGAACGGTGTTAATTTCTTCTCACAGTACTTCAAACAGTCTGGAGTTTTATGGTTGTGACTTAATAAAATTTACAACTTTTACAGCTTCATCAAGAATATCTTTCAGGGGATGCCGAGATAGCTCAGCCTAGATAGGCTGAGCGCTTGCCTTGTAATCTCAAGGTCTGGGGTTCGATGCCCAGCCCAGGCCCATGCAAACCCATATGCTGAACTGCAGCACAACTGGTAACCACCAGAATGGCATGGTGGTGAAGGCTCTCACATCTCATGTGAGAGGCCCCTAGTTTGGTGCCTGCCCTGCATGACCCCGTATCCACGTGTGTGGAATGAAACCATGTCACAACTAATGATATACAACTATGGAGACTGCTCTGGGTCCTCCTCCCTGCCTCTCTCTCTCTTTCTCACCTTCTCTCAAACAATAAAATAAATCTTAAAAAACAAAACAAAACAAAACCCAGAAAGTCTTTCAGTTCACTAGGAAGAGGCGTGAATGCAAGACTTTGTAAAGCAGTGACTCCATGTTACATGGAGAGCTACTTCTTTAATTCAGCTGCCTAGGCCTACTAAACAACCTGACATAGGCTTGCCTCTCAGTGCACACACATGACAATTCAACCAAGTAATGTCCTTTTCAATGAAATAACCATTGATTGCATTAAAATATCTTTGCCGGTGGTATGCTCTATCAATGGCTGACAAAGCAACAGGCTTTCCTCAATTTCATTTCCTACCAAGTATCTCGTGATGACAAGCAAAAAAGGTAAATCAGAAATACCTATACTTTCTCGACCTGGATAGAAAAGAATTCACTTTTTCTAATACTATCTACTTCCACAGCTTCAATATCATTGGACATTTCCTGATTTTGTTGAGATGTTGTATTGTTTGAAAAAGAGATAGTATTGATCTTGTAGACATGTTCTTTCCCAAACATACAAAAAAAACCCCACAGTATCCTTAAGATAAGGAGAAACTAAATCTTCAGCTAGAGTGTGGTTTTTACCATATTTAGCTATGCAATAAGCAATACAGTAGGAAACCTCAATTGTATAACTGTATTCTCATTGTCTTTCTTTCCTGACATCATGTATGAAGTAACAGTTGGATGCTTTTCTAAGTGCCAAAAACAATGTATTTTTTTATTTTTATACATAGGATATTTCGTTTCTAAATGCTGCATGAGTACAGAGGGTTTCATGAAACCGTTGGATAATATTTCCCCCCATACAACACACAAGGGCTTAGAACAGTTGTCGTCCCCTTCAAATGAAAGCCCATGTTTCATATACTCTTCAGAGTATTTCCTTCTCTCTTGTGCCGTATCTGAGGCGTGCAGCTTTGTACTGTCTCCCAGTGTGGGTGTACTGGTAGCTACAGACATGGTTTGAGAAGTACTTGGTGATGGGTTATAATCCACATCAAATTTTGTTTTTTTTAACCATTCCTGTTTTCAACCACTGATCCATACCTGGCATGCTTCAAAATCACTGACAATAATAACTGAAACTGGGGAAGCTGGGATGGGTCAGTGGGTTAAGCACTGGCTTTGCAGCCCTGGGGACTGAGGATCGAATCCCGGCTCCGGCCCATGTGGACCCATATGCTGAACTGGGTGTGTTGCCCAATTGGGAGGCTCCCAGTTCAGTTCTTGCCCCCAGTTGGGCCCCTGGCTCAAGGGGGTGTGCCTCCTATACAAGAGGTCTCCAGTCCAGTTCCATCCCTATGGGGCCCCCACCTACATGCGTGGAATAAAACCATGTTGAAAAACTGATGACATACAACTATGGAGACTGCTCTGGGCCCTCCCTCTTCTCTCTGTCTCTCTCTGCCTCTGTCTCTGTCAAAAGCAATAAAATAAATTCTTAGAAAAATAATAATAACTGAAACTATGTTAAACATTAAATAAAAAAACTACTTGAAAAGAATCATGATTAAAGGCTACGCACCTACTTTTATTCAGTAGATAACTAAACTGTTCAAACAGTCTGGCTATAGATGTCTTTACATATTTGGGAAAGTTCTAGACACACAAATGGCTGGTTGTAAAACTGAACGCAATGATTGGTAGAAGAGCGGTTTGGGGGAAGGTTCACCGCCACGCCCTCACCCATCATCATGGGCTGATGGGACCTAAATTTGAAGTGTCTCCACGAACGGTGATTCAGACTTAACATTTATTGTTTCATAACTAACCTTTTACATTTTTGTTTTAGTTTTACTTGTTTTTTCACCGTTACTGATTATTTTGTGTGTACCACTGAATAGTCCAGCGTGTACCCCCAGGGGTACGCGTACCATCACTTGGGAACCGATATTCTAACCCAAATGTATATATAGTCACCTTTCAGGGAAAAAACATTCTTAGCCAATTATTCATTTACATTTATTTATGCACATAAGAATTTGCTTATCCAACCCCAAAGCACCTGATTGAAGAGAAAATTGAGGCAAATCTATGAAGTGTTGTGGAGACAAAAATAACACATTTGACTTGTTTAATTACTAGTTTTCTTTAAAAAGAAAAAAAACCTGACCAGTCAGTTCAACCAAAAGAGTTCACAGCTGCCTTCTGGGAACTGGGGAAAGGTAGATTGCCAGCATTAGTCTGTGGGCCACCTGGCCCTGTTCTAGAAGGCCAGCCCCTGTCAGGGGTGACTCCTCATCAGGAGGTACTCAGAGGCAGCAACGTGAAAGAGTGTCCACGTTACACAGCGAATGGAAAGCACATTGTAAAACGGCACGTAGAGTTCTGTAAATAAATTAGTCTACCGTATTTGACGATGAACTAGTTCATTCAACAAACACTATTGAGCACGTTCGCTGTGTCACTATGGTCAGGCTTGTTAATATTATTCCTGGGGAAAAAAGGAGGAAGATATATTAGATAGCTAACAGTGCATATATATGGAGCAGGCAATTGGGTGGGACTGTTGACTTCTTATGTTATGTATTTCTTTCATGTTCTAGTAGTTTGCAATGACTGCACGTGACTTTTGTAATAAGAAAAAGAAAAAGGAGGGGGGAAGGATTTGTCGCTGGATTGGCCCCCCTGTATCTGTCCATCACCGAGGTGCAGGTTGGCAGTGGTGAGGCTGCCAGGACATGGGTTCAAAGCCCTGCCCTGTGATATTACAGCTGTCACCTTGAGCAAACCGCAACCTTCTTGAGCCTGCTTCTTTGATAAAAGAGGCTGATTACCTCTTCTCCAAAATCGAGGGGCCCTGCACACTCCAGTGGGTGGGCTGTGCCTGCGAGAGCCACTTTATGAGGGAGAAGAAGCGGAGAGACCAGGTGACATGCCGACGCCCTTCCTATGTCGGCAGAAGAACTCTGGACGCACGTCTGTACATCTGGGGTCCAGGTAGAGACGGAAGGATTGACGACTGCTGAACACTAAGCGTCTGATAAATCCTGGCCCATGGGGACAGTTTTATCTTCCAGCAGGATGAGGATGCTAAAGGGCTGTGCTGGCCCGCAGTCTACCCTGTGGCCTGGACTCCAGATGCGGCCATGGCAGGAAGCTCAGTGGGGAGAGGTGGGTGCAGCCTCTGGGAGAGCACAGTTGTGAGGGCCTGAGACACCCAGCACCCCAGAAGTTTAGAGAAAAGCTACGTAGAGGTCCAGGGCTGGGAGGGTGTCCCTGGGCATTTGGCTTTCACAGGGGCTGCCCCTGGGCTGGGCGGCCCACACAGTGCTGTGGAGAAAGCATGACCGCAGGAATCCTGGGGCTCTGTCCCTGCTCGGCTCATTGAGGGCGTCATGCTGTCCAATCTGTCACTAGAGCAGAGGCGTCTTGAGTTAGCTGAGCGGCAGAACAGACTCAAGCCGCGAGGGACAGTTTTCTGGGGGAACCAGTGACAGAGTCACAGGCTCTTGGAGTCTGGGGCTGCTTTCTCCCGCCTCCCACCCCTCACCCCGAGCAGGGTGTACGTTCCCTGAGAAGGAGAGCCTCAGGATAAGCCTGCCTGGAGCAGACCCCGAACACACAGGCCCTACCGCGCTCCATGGACCCAATCAGCCCTTACCGGCCTTTTTCTCTCTGGCTCCATTCTCCTGTCCGCATCATACTGGTAGATCGCGGGCCCCTCACTTCCTGGCCGGACTTCTGACCTCCCACTCAGAGATTTACGTTCCTGTCATCCTGGCTTCTGTTCCTGATCTGCTGCCTGTCTGCACATGGGCCCCTACTCAATGTGTCCCCCTAGGACTTTATAAACTACAAACGCCTTTGGACCACTAACCCTTCAATGGTTTGTCGCCATCAAGCGCTTTGGCAGTCTTCAGCATTTCTCACAACCCGCTCCTGCCGGGCTCCAGCCTCTCCCGTCCTCTCCCTCATCTCCCCAAAAACCAGTACTGGCGATCCACCTGCTTTAGGGAACCCGCCGCATCTCTCCCTCCGCACCTTTGTACATGCGGTTCCGCTGCCTTCCTGGAGCGGCGCTCTTCCTTCTCCCCTTGCCTGGCTCTCCACTAACTGTGATGGCCCGTTTTCCTGGCGGCTTTTCACTTGACTGTGAGAGCTTTAAACACAGGGCCCTTGTCTTACTTATCTTTTTCCTTCTTTTTTTTTTTTTTTTTTTAATATTTGGATGATCTGTCCACGGCTGTTAAGAGGGTGCTTAGTTCCTCTACTATAATAGTGTTTTTGTCAGTTTTTTTTTCTATGTCTGTTAGTAGTTGGTCTGTAAACTTTGGTGCTTCTTGGTTAGACACACCTCAGCCACAAGGACAATACAGACTCAAGCGGAAAGGTTAGAAAACAATACTCCAAGCAAATGGCATCCAGAGAAAAGCAGGTGTGGCCATACTTATAGCTGATGAAGCACACTTCAGGATCAAAAAGACAAGAGACAAAGATGGACATTTTATAATGATAAAGGGGACAATACAACAAGGAGACATGAAGCACCAAAATGTACTTTACTTTGCTGCCTAGTATTTACTACAGTACTGGGAGTGCAGGAGGAGTGCTATGCTGTGAATGGAGCCTGCTGGATTCTAATCTAGTTCTACTGCTGCTGGCTTCAGGCCCTGTCATTGCAGTGGTTCCCAATGGGGCTGTGTGCCTACAAACCAACCCCCCCAGGGGAAACCTACCTCTGTAAAACAGAAGGTGACCCTGTTCTCCCACCCTCAAAAACCCTCAAATGGCTCTCCAGTGACACAAGTGCAAGCTTCTGGACCCGTAATAAGGAGCCGCACAGGAGCTCACCACTTCCCTCCCTGCCATACTCCTCTTCCACCAAGGTTTCCAAACTTTCTCAATTAACAGAACCCTTAGTGAGTCAGTCATTTTTCATAACCTCCTCAAGGCCAAAAGAAGTCCCTGACAGTCTCATTTTAATTTTTTTAAATTTATTTTTATTGTTTTTGACAGAGAGAGACAGAGACAGAGAGAAGGGGGAGGGCCCAGAGCAGTCTTCATAGTTGCACATCATTGGTTTTCTACATAGTTTCACTCCACAGGTGGGCGCCAGGTTGTGCAGGGCAGGAACCAGGCTGGGGGCCTCCTGCAAGGAGCTCACCCCGATAAGAACCGAACTGGGGGCCTCCCACATGAGAAGCACGCCCCAGTTCAGCATATGGGTCTGCATGGGCTGGGGCCAGGATTCGATCCTTGGATCCTGGAACTACAAGGCGAGTAATCAACCCACTGAACCATCTCGGCTTCCCCCAGTCTCATTTTTAAGTAGTTAAGTTCAAACAACTTAATAAGTATTCATGTTCTAACAACTTAGTGGATATTTGGGGGGGGGGGGGAATGTCATAAATTGAAAATTGTTCTCACAGTGACCAACAGATGTTGCTGTGTTCTCCCTGAATCTTTAAAATAACCCAGGAAGCCCCTGTGGATTCACTGTGGCATCCTGAGGCGTCTCAGCACACAATTTAGGAACCACAGCCACACATTGTTACTATAAAAAAAATTATTTGTGGTTTTCAAAATTTGCGGTATTTGTCTAACGTGGCACAGGTTTCCCTCTGCTCTGCCTCACTTGTTTGGAAAGGGTGTTAGCAGCTGGGTCACCCGCTCCCTCTTCTATAGAACATGTGGGAGCCTTTACTCCTCGCACTTTGTCCAGGCCTCTGTTGATCTGCATCTCGTTCTGTTTTATCTATTGGCAGGCTCCTTCCTACTCTGTGAGTTCTTTGAGGACAAAGCCTCATATTTCCCCCTGTGTTTCCAAGAAGCTAGAGCGCGCCTTGTACATGCAAGGAAATGGGAGGAGGGTTTGGAGTCGGCCTTTCTGCTTCTGGGAAATCACTTCTTAGCCTCCTGGCTTCCCAATTCCTTCACACCTGCAGCCAGACTCGAAACGTGAAAACCTTGTTCCTCTTTACTCACCTTCATCCTGCCTTCCCTGTTCTAAAGCATGTGGCCCCCTCTGTTTTTCTCCACCACTGTGGAAGAGGTGTCTACCTGCAGGTCTGCTCTCCTCTGTGCCTGTATGACCAGTCCAGGTGGGTCTCCGGTCTGGCTGTGCAGACGCACATGAGCATGCAGAACTCTGAGGTCAGCTCCCTGCTGCCGCCCAATGCCTCTGCCATGACGTGGTGGCCCTGAGATGCATGCTCCAGCCCCCTTCAGGGAAGGACTTGTCTAGTTGCAACGTGTGCAGCCAGCAGAGCACGTCCTTGGCCGAGGTCACTCCCTTTGAGGACAGCCTGCATCCAGTGACTGAGCTAGACAGGAGTATTTGCCCTGCTGGGGGATGACTGAAGCTTCCTCCCCCTTACTTTGACAGGTGTTGATCCCTATTAAACAACTTGCACTCCCATCTCAGTGTAGGCTTCCAGAAACCAATGTAATATGTGTAGCTTTAACCAGCTCAGAAACCACTGGCAAAAATGACAATGACAGACATCTTCAGCCTGGCAACCGAGGTTTTCCGTCACGTAATGGCAATTGGCCCATCCGTCTCTGTCTCCACCTCCAGCTGTTCGCTTCCCTTCCTCCAACCATTCCCAGCCCAGAGTCTTTGTTTAACTGTTCTTACTGAGTATCCCGGACCTCCCTCTTCCCCTCATCTCCGGTGATTCCTGCTTCAAGACTGTGCTCAATTACTGTCTCCTTCTAGAAGCCGTCCCTGCCTCCGCTGGCTCATGAGCCTACCCAATTTGTGGCTTCAGGTTGTTGGTTCAATCGTCTGCTTTTCAGGCACTCATTACCTGGCATTCTTGGGCAACATGGCTTGTGTCTGTGTTTGACTTCTAAATTAGATGCCAGATTTCTTCAGGAAGAGACAAGAATAATACTTTTTTGGAAGGGAGGGGTGGTCTTCCCACTGCCGTCAGCTCAGTGCTATACACAGAGCAAAGGCTGAGCTCTCTGTTGAGCGGATGATGTCTGGAGTGGGGACAGCAGTGAGTTCTTCCAGACACCGGGGAAAACTGTCCCCCTGGTCTTTGTGTCATTGGAAGACATGGGCACAGACCCTGAGATGAGTGTGGGAAAGGTCACAAGGTGGGAGGGCACACCAAGAACTGATGATAGAAAGAGCATTGCATTTGGAGTTGGAATTTGGTGACTTTGGGACATTCACTTGAGTCTCAGCATCACAGCCTCTACACCTGGTAGATTTCTCAAGTATCAAGTAGAAAAGTAGGTCTCACCACCCTTCTTTAGGGGCCTTCTTGCTATATGCTTGGTCAGTCCCCAGGTGGGTTTGTAAGTGGTGAAAATAGGATGTTAATGAAGATTCAGATCTGATTTCACACACACCAACCTGGAAGAGCTTCTTCATCTGTAAAACACAGTGGCCTTTCTAGTCCTGGTGAGTTACGACTATGTCAAGCTACAGGAAAGCTTTTTCCAGAACAGACCTACGGCTAAAGAAGGGAATTGGGCAGCCAGGGGGAAAATTATCTGAAACAAACCTGTAACGAAAACCTCTCTACGATCAGATATACTCGCCCATTCAATTTATTTAGTTAATAAAACATATTCCCCATAGGGGGGCAGGCAGAGGTAAGCTACAAACCAGTCTACCTGTGTGAGTATGGGCATATATGTGTATCTCATAGTGGTTAAAAAAGAAAAGAGTAATTAAGAGATGTAGCGAAGTATATAGAAATCCTGAAGGACACTGAGGAGTCCAATTGAAGTTACTGTCCTTGGTGCAAATTTAGTTCAGTTGGGAAAAGATAAATAAAAATAAAGAAAACACAAATTCAGAACAGATGTTAGGCAAGTCATTTTTTTTTCACAGTAAGAATCATAAACATGAAGAACAGCCTATAAGGGAAAGTTGTTGATACAAACAGCATCAAGCCACTAAATAAATAGTTAGATGGCACTGCAGGGACAAAGAAACATTAAAATAGTCATTTGGCTGCCCCTGAATGTTTGTGTCCACACAGTTATGCCCAGGCATGTAGATTCTCGGGCACTAGAGGGAACTATGTATGTATGTGTGTGGGGGGGTGGGGGTGGGGGGGTGGGGGGGTGTCTTATTGCATAGAATACGTGCATAACATGTATTTGTGTGACAATATATGGCAAAGTCTCCTCTCCCGAGATGATATGTGGACTCGGAATATGAATTGAGGGGCTTGACAAAGGCTGGAATCAGTTCTGAAATGACAATGTGGCCAAGAGAGGGGCCCCAGGTCAAGGCAGGCATGTGCTGTCCTGTGCTAGGTGTTAGAAAGCCCAGATGGGTGACTGAAGAAAGAAGAAGCTAATGGTGAAAGAATTGTAAAGATTCGTTGTTATTATTTGATAGAGACAGAGAGAAAGGGGAGGGCCCAGAGCAGTCTCCATAGTTGTATATTATTACTTTTTGACATCATTTTATTCCACACAGGTGGATGTGGGGCCACACAGGGTGAGGACCAAGTGAGGGGCCTCCTGCATGGGAAGCATGCTCCTGCAAACTGGGGGCATCCCACAAGGGAAGCAGGACCAGTTCAGCATATGGGGCCACACGGGCCAAGGCTGGGACTGGGACTAGCTAGGACTGAGACTCAATCCTGGGACCCTGTGGCCACAAAGTGAGCACTTAACCCACTGAGCCATGCAACATCCCTAATGGTGACAGAACTTTAGACCCATTTGGGAGAGAAACAAGAGGCAGAGAAAACAATTAAAGCCCTGATCACGGTATTTTAGAAAGAGAAGAAAGCTTCAAGATGACGATTCCAGCCCAACCCCTGCATTTCACAGCTAGGAAAACGGAGGTCCAAAGAGGTGAGATGACTGGGTGGGCACCGCCAAGACACACGCCATCACCAGAGGCGCCCCTCAGCCCGCGGGAGGTGTAAAGGCCAGAGAGGAACCCTTCCCCAGCTTTTGCGAGGACCCCCGCGCTGAACTAGGGAAGCTCACACCCCTGTTGGCCAGGGACGGGCTCCTGACCTGGGCCATCTCCCAGGATACTGGCTGGGAACAGAGCAACCAGGATCGGAACCCCTGCTCCTTGGGCAGGCTGTGCTGACAGAGAACTGAGAGTTCCTCTGATTCTCACATCAGACCTGTGAGGTGGGCAGGAGCACAAGTATTTTTTAAAGGTGAGAATGATGGGTAGGTAAGTTGCTGGTTCTAGTCTCGCGGCTGGGAAATGCTGAGCTAAGGCCAGAACCCAAATCTGATTCCCAATTGAGTGCTCTTTCTGGCACCTTAGGCCAACCCCCAAGAATTGGACTAGGGGAGAGGGTGACCCCTAGTAGCCCAGGAAGACCCCAATATATGGTGTGAGGGAGTGGGGCCCAGCCTAGCAGGCACTCAGAGCAGACCCTTCTCTTATCCTATGGATCCCAAGATGACCTGATATGGAGTAAATCAACTACAGAATTGATGGAGCACAGGTCACTGATGGGGAAAGGTTACAGACCCCTCCACCCAAAGCATTGATTTTAGGGTAACCAACTTCTTCCTAATGCCTCTGCTTATGTCCCAGGGAAATAATACTAATTACCAAAAATTCAGCAAAACAAGATGACCTTCCTGTTTGAGGTTTCCCTGGGGACAAATTTGTCCTGAATGATTCTTTTTGTCACCCAGGAAATATTTACTGAACAACTTTTATGTGTCAGACACTGTTCTAGACACTGGGAATGTCAAAGTCAAGAAGAGATAGAGTTCCTGTTCTCACAGAGTTTGCACTCTAGGGGGAGAGTGGGACAACAGGTAAATAATGACATGACGTATTGTTAGGACCAGTGTCCTAAGGCAGGAGTGCTGGAAGTGTCTGAGGAGCGACAATAAAGGACAGTGGGATAGAGAGGTCTTTGGATTAATACAGAGAACCTACACAGCCTCTTACTAAACTGTCTCTCTCCTCTTTAAATCATTTATGTTTCCATATAAATTGAAAATAAGGCAATCTTGACAAAGTTACTTGAGGTCGGAAGCCTTTAGATTAAAGAGCTGGTACCAGTGAGCAGAGAAGGAGAAGTATAGGCCCAGTGGACAAGAAAGTAGAAGTCAACAAGTCCCGGATGGAGACGACTAAATTTATATGTGACAAAAAGACCACAGTGACCTAATGGGAAAGAGGAAACTCAGAGAGGGCTGAAAGCAGAACTGAAAAGCAAACACATAAATTGTAAGGGGGTTGGCAGAGAGTGAGATAAGGAAAGAAGGGGCTCTGGAGGGGGCTACTGGGAATTACTAAAACAAACTGAATTTATGGTGCAGCACAAGCATTTGTTGATAACAAGGCTAGTCTGGTAAAGAATGTGCTCATTGCTTAGAGTCAACAGGAAGTTGGGGTGAGATTACTGGGGCCGTGCATTCCAATCAGAAATGTGTGGTTCACATTGACCAGTGGATTCCAGAGCATAAGAAATTTAAATTTTTTCTGAAGTTTACTGTCTAGGTTTGAAGGCAAGAAGTAATGGCCAGTCAGTCATGAGGAAACAATAAAGCATTGCTATAAAATGCTCGCTGAATGTAAAATCATGCAGTCACTATAGAAAACAGTATAGCAGTTCCTCAGAAAAAAAAAAATCAAAAATATAACTACCATATGATTCAGCAATTCCACTTCTGGACATATACCCAAAAGAATTGAAAGTGAGGACTCAGAAAGATATTTGTATACCCATGTTTATCACAGCATTATTCACAATAGCCAAAAGATAGAAGCAGCCAAAGTGTCCGTTCAGAGATGAATGGATAAACAAAATGTGGCATATATATACAACAGGGTATTACTCAGCCTTAAAAAGAAAGGAAATTCTGACACCAACTACAAAATGGATGAATCCTGAGGACAGTATGCTAAATGAAATAAGCCAGTCATGAAAGCACAAATACTATATGATCCCATTTATATGAGGTACCTAGAGCAGTCAAATTCACAGAGACAGGAAGTAGAATGGTGGTTGCCAGGGGCTTGGGGAAGAGTGGAATGAGGAATTATTGTTTAATAGTTTTTGAGTTTCAGCTTTTCAAGACGAAAAGATTTCTGGAGATGGACGGTGGTGATGGTAACATAGCAATTGAATATACTTCATGTCACTGAAGTGTATGCTTAAAAATGGCTAGGATGGTACATTTGTTGTGTGTATTTGTATTTGCTGTGTTTGTATGTTGTGTGTATTTTACCATAATTAAAAAAAAAAAATGTCCTCCAGCCAAATGTCCTTCATGCCATCCCCAACACCTGGATCTGGTGGGAAGCCAGGGCCCCCCCTCCCCCACTTCTATAACCCTGGGTCTTGGGAGTTCATCTTGCCAGCCATATTGTAGAAGAGTGAAGACCCATTCCACCTACTCAGATGAAATCTTTGTAGGTGTCAGTTTGAGTTCTTGGGCCCTGAAAAGTAGTGTTCATTAACAGTATGGATGAAGGCGGCTGGAACTCAGGGTTCAGTTCCATCCACTCAGGGTTTGCGATAAGGCATCGTAGTGGGTTCCCAGGCAAGGAGGACAAAGAGCTGAGGCTTCTTGACCATGGGATGGTCTGCAGGCCAAATTCTAGCAGAGTAAGACTTTGGGGAAGCTGTGAAGCACCTTTAGACTGGAGTCTTTTGGAAGGACCCAGTGGCCACTTCAATCATAAGGCACAACCTGTAATCTAGCAGTGAGCCAGAGCAGAAACTGAAAGACAACTTTCAAAGGAAAGTGGAAGGTCCATTCAACAATTGCCTCTCTGGTGGTTAATGTGCATCGGGCACTGCATTAACAAAGGAGAAGATGGAAAAGGGGATAACCTGGGAGAATCAGGATTTTCTTCCTTAGGGGGTCCTGCTGTGGAAGGCAGTGGTCTCAGGCAATACCTGGATGCCCACCTGAGTAGTATCAAGCAGTGCTCGTGGGTGTTGCAACACAAAACACTACCTTCACCACATCCACCTAACATGCAGTGATAGGCCAGCCACCAGCCATAGGCTCAGGGCAAAGATTAAGAAATTCCTCTTTCAACAGAGGCAAAAATAGCATCATGTGCTAACAGTGTCTCCTTAGTAGCTAATGTGGGAGAGCCTGGAGACCAAGTCAGAGAGTCAGGCCTTTGTAAGGAGGCCAATCATCAGAGAGCTTTACCCAAAGCGGGGAACTTTGTAGAGTAGGCTGCCACATTCCGGTAGATTGAGGGTGATGGAGGTGGCGTTGTTAGGAGCATGGTCTTGAGATGTGAAGAATAATCAAGGAACTTATTTTAGCAGTTAAGTTTCTGTGATCTGACCCCGGGCATGTAGGCATCATAAAACCTGGCAATGCCTTGCTAGGGAATTATTTGGTGTGCACAGCCATAGAAACGTTACACATAAGAGTAGCCAGAAATAATTGGGACATATAGGAAACAATCCAAACTCTTAAAAGATTTTAGGGTCCTGAGGAAGAAAGAAGAATATAGTCACTTAAAAGATAAACTTTGATTATTTCAAATTTAGTAGAATTTCAAATGTGTGTGGGATGGTCTATGACTTTTTATTAAATGTATACTCTATTTCTAGAGTTAATTTGGTTCAGACTTTTAGATACCTTTGCCTTTTGACCTCTGCGAGTAACAAGATTTAAAACTGTTGTTTTATATTTAATCACTAAGGATTCCAAGAACTTGTTTGGAAAAAATTTCTCTGCTCACAAAACAGTGATCAAAGAGAAACTTTAAGCTCTACGTGAATTGGGAATTAGTTGCTCCTTTGAATTTAGTAGTGATTTTTTTTTTAATTATGAAATCAAAGATGGGTTGTCATTTTGGAGGGAGAAGAATAGGAATGTCATATGCCATCTCAATGAACTAGGGTTAAGAGCCATAAGATTTGGGTAAATGTGTATAGTTTTTTAGATTATTTGTGCCGAAGTTCTTAATAGAAGATAGATGGGTAAAGCCATGTGTTACCTCGACCTGCTTCCAGATGGGAGAATACCTTGGCAAATGACACAGTGATTCATGCTATGTTACATAACTCTACTCTGCATTTGGGTTGAACAACTTGGATTTGTTGCAGGTACAATTCAATTAAATATGGAATTCATTATTTGGAAATATTAGCTAGAAATAGAGCTCTTCTGCCATTTTCATTTGAGATGTGCTATGGTTTCAGAGCACAGCTGTGCAGGGCTGTCATTGGGGGATAAAAAACGTTGCTGATGCCATGTTTGATCATCACCGATGGAGAGTGAGTTCCCTTCTACTTTGAGCCTGATACACTGGTGGGTTTGGGCAACACACATCAAGGAATGCAGAACTAAACATCTGTGGCTGACTTCCCACCCTTGGAGACCCTCCACTCTTCCCAGCCAGGTGCTCTCCACCCCCTGCAGTCCCACTCTGTCCCCAGCAGTAGAAGAACCCAGCATCCTCAGCCTTGATCTGTGCCAGTCAGGAGGGACCTTTTGTCTCCAGCTGACAATAGGGTTTGTGTCTGGTTTCTGTTGGGTCTGGTTTCTGAGGCCTGGGATTCACATCATGCTCTCCATTTCAGGACTGAGTATCGGCACATAATCTGTCCCCAAAGTCTATCCCATAGGCCCTTCTTCCTGTCCCTGCCAGACTTCTTCCTCAGGACCCAGAACACCCCAGAGATGGTTCCTAATGTCCACGGGCAGGTCTTTTTGCTTCCTGCTTTATTGGATGCTGGACTATCATCCAGCCAACACCTCTGTGGCCACAATAGGGAATGGTCAATTTTTTACCCTTTAAATGCTTTGCTTTTCTCATCCAATGGAACCTACTCTGTCAGCACCCGTAGCCTGGTCAGTTTCCCATACCTAGCCCACCCCTGAGAATGGGGCTACTTCCAGTTTCTAGGCCATTTCCTCCTGCGGCCTCATCCCCTGGAAATAAGCAATCCACTGGCCATACCTCACTGAGATAGGATCCCCACACAAATTGCTTTGATATTTACGCTCAACGCAAAAATCTTAGAGATGTTCTAAATTGTCAACTAATATATTTTGGTAAGCTTTTTAGCTTGTAAGTTTCTGGGTTAAGGCAGGGAAATAGTTTTAACAGTTCTTGAACTTGTCATTTTAAAGAAGATGGACGGTGCTTTTGGGCAATAAGTGCTAGGCTGTGTCTGTAAGTCAGGTACAAAAGCCCATGTCTGGAGGCTGCCAACAGTAAACCTTTTATGATTTTGTCAGATTTCTCAGAATCTTAAACCACAGTGGAGCAAAACTGAGGCTTACACAAAATTTAGTTGTGTCATTAATTTGTACTTATCTTGTTTGGAACTGGAAAGGACTTCAGACGTCATCTGGCCCTTTTCTTTTCTTTTCTTTTTTTTATTGTTAAATTTATTGGGGTGACATTGACTGATAACAATTACATTGTTTGCAGGTGTACAATTCTACATTACATTGTCTATACATCGCATTATGTGCTCACCACCCAGAATCAGTTCACTTTCCATCACCATATGTTTGGTTGCCCCTCCCAACTCCCCTCCACCTATCCCTTTGCTTTTCAAATTGCTCATTTTGACTCACTAGTGGTTATGAAACAAATTTAATGCATTGTGACCAGCTTGTAGCTGTTTTTTCATGAAAGGATAGAATAGATCACAATGCATTCTATATAGTAAATAAGGTAGTATTTGTAAAACTTTTATTTTAGATGTGTGTGTGTATGCTGAATCACAATGTAAAATATTTACTGAGGATTGTAATTAAATGAAGTGTCAAAGTCACTGATTTAGTCCAAATCCCCTCATTGTACATCTGAGAAAACTGGCTCTGAGGGGTAAGGGATTGGCCTAAGTCCATCAAGTTAACAAATGGTAGGTAGACAGTTGGCGCTGGAATTTGAACCTCAGTTTTCTAGTCTAAGTTGGCATGCTCTGTTTGATGTTTTTCTACCCAGACAAGAGGAATTAATATAGGTTCTTAATCTTTAGAAGTGTGGGTTACAAAGACTTTGACAGCAGTAGTCATTAAAATATGCAGCAACCATCATTGATATGTTGTCATAGAATGCGAAGGGGGAAAGGAAATGGTATGAAATAGAGGGGGAAAGAAGAGGTCAGAAGTCCAGAAAAATGGGTAAACTTCAGAAGGGTCTTTGCATGAAGACTAGAAAGAAACATGGTCTTAAACCATAAAGAGGAATGGAAACTTTGTAGTAATCCACCGTTTGGTATAATAAGAGACCATGATACAGACAGGCAAGGTGAAGAGTATATTAAAGGTTCATTCAAGAAAAGAGAGACTCCAATAGAATTCCTCTGTCCCTTTTTGGTCTAAGTTGCCTATTTGAGGGCAATTGCTCCTTTGATAATTCTAACTGTTGGGCGACGCATTTGGATTGGTGACAATTGTCAGATGTGTTCCTGCTGACAACATTCTTCCTGTTCTTAAAGGCCACCAAAAACATCAGCCCATTATGTCAGGGTATCACTTTTAAATAATAATGTGCCCCTAAAATGCAATTACAGTTTAATAAACACTCACTTAAAAATGTGCCCTTACAGGCTATATGTGATGGACATATTTTGACCAGTGAGAATACTGGCATTGAATTCACTGAATGACTCTCAATAATTATGGCATACAGACCGTCAGGTCTTTTAAGAATTTTGGTTCCAGACTCATACATTACTTGAGACTGGTGATTCTAAGCTTTGCTTTCAACACTTTCATGAAAGACTCAACTTTTACCTAGTTAGCAGATTCAAATATTGTCCCCAGTCTGGCCACATAGCAATGTTAAGATAATTGAGGATCTCTGTGCAGAATTCCATAGGTCCAAGGACATTGTGTTCTTCTAATGATCATAGTATGTTTCCATTTTCATCAATTCCTCTTCAAACTGAGTTGCATTTTTAGGTCAAACACTTAGTAAGCGAGTCTCATTCTGAGGCACACACTCCAAATCAGCAACAGAAACTTCAAGTTCAACTCGTGTGCATCGGTGTCTGTGAGTTTCTTCTGTCACTGTGGCTTTATTTCCACCTAAGAGTCTCGCCATTCTTTGACATCTATGATTCAATTGCATTACAATGCAGTTTAAAAAGGAGAACAGAGGAAACTGGGATGGCTCAATAAGTTAAGCACTTGCTTTGCAGCACCAAGGTCCAGGGATAGAGTCCTAGCCCTGGCCAGTGTGGACCCTTATGCTGAACTGGGATGTGCTTTCTATGCAGGAGGCCCCCAGGCCAGCTCCCACCCTGTGCGGCCCCCTGCCCACCTGTGTGGAACAAAACCATGTTGAAAACTGATGATGTCCAACTATGGAGACTGCTCTGGGCCCTCCCCCTTCTCTCTGTCCCTCTCTGTCTCTGTCTCTCTCTGTCTCTGTCAAAAACAATAAAATAAATCTTAAAAAAATGAGAACAATCTCCTCATATTAGCTGCCCTATGTGAGTCTGAACATTTTGTATTTTTGTGCAGAAATCAGCAACAGTTTTTACTCCATCTCATCTTCTGCTGCATTTTTAAGTCCAGTATGTTCAGGTATCTCAGGTCTTCTAAGTCAGAGAACAATCATGTGACACAGGAGTGCAACAGGCTGCGACTTTCAGAGCCCTTTAATTCCCAGAGTTCTTGATCGGTGGAAGCAGGCCAGCAAACCTCCCGCACGTTTAAGACGTAGCCATTTGACAGCATTAAGTAGACCATGTCCATGCTGCTCTTCAACTTCATTTAAATGGGACATAAAGATGATGGTAAAGGGCATTCACAGGAGTTTTCACACCTTAGTCACTTGCAGGGCACACACATCCCTAATGGATGGTGCAGTGGAGTCTGAGCTGAAAACCATGTTGAGATATCCAAGTTGTTTTCATTGCTGATACCACATGCTTTTTCATATGTGTCCCAAAGTTCTCAACTTCTTCACTGCCTGGTGACAAGGTGCTACTTGTTCATGCATGATAGCTAAGTAAATTGAAATGGTGCTAAAAACCTCCAAGTTGGAGGCCCTTGGGACACCTCCATCTCCTGTTGGCATGAACCTTGTGTCTAAGTGCCAGGTCCTTTATACTGAAGTCTTATTCGTTTGCTCAACTGACTTTTTTTTCAGTGCAGGAACCCTAGGTTCCCTGGGAGATGGATTGCTTCAGATTCTGATACTTACAAAGATGTCCTTAGAACCATCTACTGCTGCTAGGTACAAGGTACCACATGCATGATAGCCAGACAAGGGTATCCACTGAAGCACTGGCATATGAACAGGCAGAGGAAGGGACCAGAGGTGTCAGAAAGACATCTTAGAACTAACAAATGGTAAAAGTGGTATTGCAGATCAGATGGAAAAAGGACGAATTACCAGATGGAACACCACCATCTGGAAAAAATAAGAGTGGATCCCACCTTGACACCTTTACCCTCAAATAAATTCCTAATGGATCAAATATCAAACATTTTTAAATGAAATTAAAAAATTATAAAACTAAAAGTTAAAAAGAATCCTTAGTGGAGAAAGCCTTTCTGAGTAAGAAAAAAAAAAAAATATGAGGGCTATCTAGTATCCAGCCATGTAATATGAAAAATAGAGGCATTTACAGCTGGATATTTTCTGAACAGCCCTCGTATAGACACCATTAAAATTAATTAAACTCAATAACACAAAAACAAATGTTTCTGATTGGAAAAAAAGAACAAAATAAACATACAAAATAAAATACAAAAAAAAAAGATGAATGATAAAAGGGAGAAAATATTTGCAACATATATTAAATATAAAGGACAATTTTCTTTAATATATAAAGAACTTCTACAAATAAATTAGGAAGAGATCAATGACCCAATGGAAAAGTAGCAAAGAATTCTTCAGAAAACAGTATACAATGGATTTTAAACATATGAAAGAATGCTTAAACTCTCTCATAATTAGATAAATGCAAATTAAAACTACCATCAAATGGTAAAGATTTAAAATTGTGGCCATACATTTTAATGGCAATTATGTGAGAGAACCCTGTGCTCTCATCTACTTATTTATGGGAGTATAAATTGATATAACTTATAAAGAGAGCAATTTGGTAATATTTTTCAAAATAAAAATGTAGATAATCATTGACCTAATAATTTTATTCCTACAGGAACTTATTCTACAGACACACTTACACAAGACAACATTAATATATATACAAGAGTATTCATTGCAGTATTGTTTATAAAAGTAAAATTGAGAGCTTGTTTTAAAAATTAAAATACATCCATATAGTGGAATCCTTAAAAAACAAAACAGCATTTAACAAGAATAAATGTATTGAAATGGGACAATTTCCCAATTATCACGAATATACAGCACCTATCACATATTATCCATTTGAGTGTGAAGATGAGAATGGAGGTTGTTTCTGAGGAGGAGAAGTTAAAGGTCCAAGGTGGGAGTCAGTTTTCCCTTTTCCCTCATGTGTACTTTATGAATTATGTACAATGTCCATGTTTACCTACTTATAACTTACTGTTCTAGTGAGACGATTTGAGATTATTCAAAAAATCTGGCTTGATAGAGGGATACAGGGATTGAGTGCCATTAATCAAATGGAGGGGCATAGGTGATGCACACCAGGAAACAGGAAAGTCAAATTCAACAAAAAGGCAATACGTTTATACTATAAATCAAGACTAACGTGATGTGGGGACATGAAGAAATGGGGATGAGGCTAAAAAAAAGAGTAACTAACTGCAGAGTTATCACTTAAAAGACAGATGAGATAAGGAGAAAAGAAGCTTTGAACAGAAGCCTTTAGAAGTTACAAATGGGCTGAGTGTAGGGTGCTGGGTAAGCATTTATAAGTAATTAATAGTAATAGCATAACAGTGGCCTGTTAGCCATTGGATTACCAAATCAATTACAAATTGGAGGCATAATCTCTGTTTATATTCAATCACAAATGTGTGATGATTGTGTTGATACGGTTCTTTTAGGGCTTGGGAATTACCGTATTTTTCGCTCCATAAGACACACTCCCCACCCCCCACCCCAAAGTGGGTGGAAATGTCTGTGCATCTTTTGGAGCAAATATTGCTTCACAGACTGTGATGTGTACCACCTGACCTGTAGCTGTTAGAAGAGGAAGTGGTAGGCCCACAGAAAACCCCTGGGGATGCTTAAATGTCCCACTTTACTGCTGAGTCTCGGTGTCTGGTCAGTTGCCGTCACCTCTGCCCATCACCTGGGATCTGGGAGAGTGCAGAGAGCCACCTGACACTCCCAGCTACCCTGCTTCCCCAAAAATAAGACAGTGTCTTACCCTGTTTCCCCGAAAATAAGACAGTGTCTTATATTAATTTTTGCTCCCAAAGATGCGCTAGGTCTTTTTTTAGGGGGATGTCTTACTTTCGGGAAAACACGGTACATCCGATGACCTGTCGGATCAGCTGAGGATAATAACGGGTATAAGTGCACTTTGCCAACTGCCAGTTGTCTTTGACACTGGGTGGGGTCTGTGCCAGTAGAACCACCTCCACTGCCAACCAGCTAACTGCCAAGGGAGAAGTAGGGGGAAGTGGAGCTTTCGGAAGGTTAGAGGTACTTTCTAATCCCTTAGTTCCTATTCTGTAATGCCTTGGTCTCACACCATCTCAGTGCCAGTCTGTGGCTCCAGAAAAATGACTAGTTTATGCAGGAGACTGGGGTGGCTGGGGATGTGTAGGACAGTGAGGCTGTTGGAGCATGTTGGAGGGAGTAGTGCGCTGTTGGAAGGATCAGTAGGTGGGCGCAGGCCTTCCTTTAGCTCCCCCACGTGCCTACTGTGGCCTGTACCTGCTTGCTGCGCATGAGTGATTTCCCACCTGCAGACGACATCCTGGAGGGCTTCTGACAAAAACCTGCCCTATTAGTTCTTGACCAGTTTCGAGCACATGTTAGTGAAACTACAAAAAACAGCTTTAAAGAAGTGAAGACTCATCTAGCTATAATTCCTAGGGGTCTTACCAGCTAGTGGCAACCTCTCATGTTTCCATCAACAAACCATTTAAAGTCTTTGTGCAAGAAGAGTGGAACAAATGGGTGGCTGCTGGTAACCATGATCTGACACTACTGGATGAATGAAGAGGCCCACCATCACTCAAGTTTGTGAATGGGTGAAAACATCATGGCACTTTAGTAAAGGACGAAACCATTGCATGGTCATTCAAAAAATGTGGCATCAGCAATGCCTTCGATGGAACTGAAGATACAGCAATCCCTCATTTTTCGCGGTTAATGGGGCCCAGAACCTTCCGCGAAAGCTGAAAAACCGCGAAGTAGGATTGGCCCCTAGGAATTTTCATGTATGCGGGTACAAGAATGTTTTAAATATGTAAACAGTATTCATACTTTACTCATTTAAGACAAAAATTACAACAGTATACGTATTTACTTAAACGTGTCAGTGCTAATTAATAAGGTTAATGACAAAACCTTATACAGTGATAAACATTCATCAACATTGCTTTCTGAGAGAGGCGAAGAGTCTTGTGT
>PVKE010007018.1:0-52132 GCA_004027555.1 Craseonycteris thonglongyai | reverse complement strand
TGGCCAGCAGACATACGAAAAAATGCTCAACTTCACTAGCTATTAGGGAGATGCAAATAAAAACCACAATAAGATACCACCTCACACCTGTTAGAATGATTATAATCAACAAAACAAAGAAGAACAAGTGCTGGAGAGGCTGTGGACAAAAAGGAACCCTCATACACTGCTGGTGGGAATGTAAATTGGTACAACCACTGTGGAAAGCTGTATGGAGATTCCCCAGAAAACTGGGAATGGAGCTACCATGTGACCCAGCAATCCCTCTTCTGGGTATCTACCCAAAACACTTGAAAACCTTAGTCTGTAAAAACATATGTACCCCAATGTTCATTGCCGGGCTGTTCACAGTGGCCAAGTCATGGAAACAACCCAAGTGTCCCTTGATAGATGACAGGATAAAAAGCTGTGGTACATCTACACAACGGAATATTACTCAGCAATAAGAAAAGATGAAATTCTGCCATTGGCAAAAATGTGGATGGAACTTGAGATCATCATGCTAAGTGAAATAAGCCAGACCGAAAAAGCTAGGAACCACATGCCTTCACTCATATGTGAAATATAAAACTGAAAGCAACAAAGAAACAAAATCTCATGAATATAGTCAATAGTTTGGTGATTGCCTGAGGATAAGGGGAGAGGGGGATGGGGGAGGGAGGAGGAAGAGCTAAGTAAATGGTGATGGAAACAGTTGTATACCTGGAACCTATGTAATTTTTATCAACCAAGGTAACCCTAATAAATTTAACAATAATAAAATTTAAAAAAAAAGAAGAATCAAGTGGTACCTTTTAGAGGTGAAATGAGGTATTTGAAGAAGGGTGCTGTGAGCAGCACATACCTCCCATCTATTTCTCGGGAGCCACTTATACGAACGATAAGGTTAAGTGGTTCCAAGATCCAGCCTTTTCCATCCCCCTCCTCCAGGGTGGCCAGCAGAGCACTCATCTCTCACTTCTCTGTCCCAGGTCACTTGCAGCTCTGAGATTTTTCTTTCCCTTTCTTTCAGTGAAGCCTGCTGCCTCTCAGCTTTGCGTCTTCCCCTTTTCTTGCCCTGGCTGACTTTCACTTCCTCGGCACTTCTGACAAGCTGCACCCAGCTGCTGCCCTTTGACTCTCCCAACACTTCCTGCCCCAGACTCCCTCCCTGCCTGTGACACTCCTTACAGCGTGCTTGGCATGCTTGGCTGACCCTGCATGGTGGCCTAGTGAACCCCTGCAGGATCGGCTCCTAAAACGTGCTGGAGCCTCAGCCTTTTCGGGGGCCAAGCAAGCCTCCTCTAATGCCTGGGTCCCTGGGCATCTATGCAGACACATTTATTCAGCAAAGAAATGAGAACCCACCATCCTCAGGGCCACAGGCCCCTGAGGCCACTGGTGGTAGTAGCTATTTTCCTTCCTTCTCGATTTTAGAAAGGCTCGCTTTCTGTTCAGCTCCTACCAGGTTTAACAATAACACCGATCATCTCTAAGACAGATGTCCTTGCCTTGGAAGCCCCTCTCCAGCCTGGATACCCGTCTGCCCTCCCCAGCACATAGAGAACCGGAGTTCTGAACTTGCCTGACTCAGGTCCTAACCACAGTCCGCAAAGGCTCCTTGGAAAGAGTTTTTCATTTGAGGGTTTGACCCAAAGACCTAGGAATGTGGGCTTATGCTGTCCTCCCCATGCCTACCCTCCATTGTCACTGCTCCCCCAGAAGCAAACTGGAACTGATTCTTTAGCCAAGGAAAGTGCCCCCATGGACAATCAGGGCCAAGACCAACCAAGGCTTGCCCTCCCTCCTCCATCTTCCCCAATCTTTCATCCTAGCCGTGAGCCCCAGTGCCTCCTGCCCAACTTATCTCATCCTTCATTTCCTACTGTTTTGTGTGCTTACATCCTACTTCATTAGGAGGGAGATCGTGCATAGAGGTGGAGATTATGAATGAGCTTTGGAGTCAAAGCGACACGTGTTCAAACCCTGGCTCCATCGTTGTGTGCTCCTGGGCAAGTCATTGAATCTTTCCCAGCTTTAGTTACTTCATCTGTAAAGGTAGGTATCATCGCATTTGTTTAAAATTTTTTCCCCTGAAAGTTAAGTGAAAATTTTACTATCCAACAACAATGTGTGTACTGTTTGCCGGACGCTGCCCTAGTTGGGCTACAGTGGTGCATGAGTCAGATTCCTTGTCCTTACAGAGCTTACATTCTTGTGGGTGATACAGACAATAAACATGGAGCCAAGAGAATAAGATCATATTAAATAACTGTCATCTAAAAAAAGACCCTAGAGAGTGATTAGATTTGGAGAGGGAATGCAGTAGATAGGGTGATGGGGAAGGCTGTCTAAGGAGGTGATATTTGAGCAAGGACCTTTATTCAAACACAGAACTGTGGGATTATGACTACTCTACTTCTCAAGATTGGAAAAGTGAATTGCTTTTTTATAAATCAATTTATGTAATATCTATACATCATAATGAGTTAGGAATTATGCAGGCTCATGTATAGAGCAGCATCAAATTTGGAATATCAATTAGGATATCACTATTAGCAAATGGTTGAAGATTCAAAATATTGGATGCACATAATGTAACTAGATGCTACAAATTTCTGCAAAACATGCCTAGAAATGGTCTTCAGCTCATGCTTTTCTAAACTCTCTGGATCACAGCTTTCGAACAAAACAAAAATCTAATGAATTTGGGCCAGAGATCTCTAAAACCTCCTCCACGCTCACAGCTGTCTTTATTTAGTACTAAATTTAGAGCAGATGGAGAAACCAGCATGCAAGACAATGCCTGCATCTGCTAATAAATTAATATCGATGAACCAAGTAAGTAGAAAAATCTAGGGTGGTCCCTACATGTTAGCTGAGCTACAAAGAAGGCAAGGCCTCCTGCTATTGAAGAGTTTATAATCTATATAATTTAGACATAATATTGCTTGCTAACATTTATTGAGGACTTACTATGTGTCAAGCACTATCCTAAGTGTTTTACTTATATCAACTTATTTAATCTTCCCAACACCCCTGTGAAATAAATACTATTATGATCCAGTTTACAGAGGACACTGAATCTCACCCAGATTAAGTGACTTTGCCTAAGGTCTCTTGGCACACAACAGAGCTGGAGTTCCAAAGCCCACACACTCTTAGCTGCCATGCTAAAGTGCTCTTCTAGAAAGACACAGACAGAGAGCCAAGCAAGTAGAAAAATCTAGGGTGGTCTCTACATGTTAGTTGAGCTGCAAAGAAGGCAAGGCATCCTGCTTTTAAAGAGTTTATAAAATATAAGATTTAGACATAATATTGCTTGCTAACATTGAGGACTTGTCATAAGAATTTAAAGAAGCTGACCAGTGCCATGAGAGATGTGGCAAAGCCTTGATTCTGCCAAGTCCCATGCCCATTATGCATGTTCACACTGCAAGTCATTTTCCCTCCTTCTTCCCCCTGGAGCTCTAAGCTCCTTGAGGTCAAGAATAGCGTCCAAGTCATCATGGCATCCTCAGTGACCAGGCCAGTGTCTGTGAGGAGGTTTAAATATGAGTGATAGGAGACCAGCTGGCCTCTGTTAAAAGCAGAAAAATGTGTTGGAAGGATTCTGAGGGAGCTCCTGGGCTGAAGGAAGAGGAAAAGCAAGAGCTGCAGGAAGCAGAGGAACCCCCGAGGCTGGACCCAGGGCTCCATGATGCTGAGGCTGCCTTTCTTTCAATCCGCTTCTGCATCTGCCTGGGGAAAACCGCCCCCAGAGTCTTTAATTCTCCAACTTTCCGCTGAACAATGTGACACAACAGTCAAGGGGCTACTTCCTCTCCCCCATCTCCAATGGGAAGGATTTAGGAAAACTCTGATTGGCTGAACTGAGGCCATGATCTCATCTCTGACCAATCACTCTGAAGCACTCCCATTACCCAAGCCTAGAACGTGCCTGCACCCTTGGCTACCACGTAGAAGCCTGGGGAGAGGATGATGTGCTGGCATGCCAGCCCGTCAAAAACAATGGCTACCACACACCTGGTGGATCCTAAATAATGGGGATTGGGGATATGGGCTGAGGGTGTGGAGTAAATTATTTCCTTAAAGAATTGATACCATGTGAAAAAAATGGTAGGGCTTTCCCATCATTCAGTTTATATTCACTCATTCATTCATTCATTCATTCAACAAACATTTTTTTAGTGTCTGTTAAGGGCCAGGCAATGTTCTAGGTACTGGGTATGCCCATCAGAAACAAAACAGCATTCCTGTCCTGAACTTGCCAATCTAAAGGAGAGAGACGGATAATCAACAAATGAACATACATACTGTGCCGGCTGGTAAGTGTTATGGAGGCAGTGGAAGCAGGGTACAGAGCATAGGAAGTACTAGAGGGGCTTTCAGGCTTTATAGGATGGTCAAGTCAGGCTGCTCCGAAGAGATGACGTTGGAGCAGAGACCTAAAGGAAATGAGAGGATGAGCTTTGTGAGTAGCTAAGGATGGAAAGTTTCAAGTGCAGGAAACAGCACGTGGAAAGGCCCTAGGGTGTTGCACAGACTAGTTGTGTGGAACAGCAATGAGGCGGAAAGAGTGGGGAGTGTTAGAAGGCAGGTCCGAGCCCAGGGGCATTTACTGCAAAGCCAATGACACTTGCCTAGACTGCTGTTCTTGAGGGAATTTCAGGATTTGTGCAGAGTTCCAGGTCGGGTAGCAGACAGGCTGCAATCTGGAAGCATTTCTCCATAAACATGTCTGGTAAATCCCCTAAAGAGATATCAGAAGAAAGAGACCTGAATTAAATTGTCATGATTTATTTTCTCATGCTAAATGAACATTCAATTCTATACCTGATTTTATATTTGTAATTTGTATTCTTTTCCTTAGCAAGGAATCAAGTCCCTCTGTCTCTTCCCTTTTGCTCATGATTTAAGCTCTGGATCCCACCTCAGACCAGAGAGCTTTGGGTGGCAGTGAGTAGGACTAATTACATAAGACCTGGTAGACCATGGTCTGAATATTGACCTTTCCTCTTGAGTGAGATGCTGTATTATTGGAGAGTTTTGAATAGAATAGAGACATGACCTGAATTACATTTCTAAAGCAGTGAGATGTCACTGCTGACATTGACACAGACTGTCTCAAGCAGCACTGTTCAATTCAAATACAATGAAAGCCACATATATAATTTTAAATTGTCTAGTAGCCACATTAAAAATATTAATAGCAAAAGTAGGCAGGTAAACTTAATTTTAATATAATAATATATTTTATTTAACTTAGTATGCCTAAAATATCACATCAACAAATAATCAATGGAAAATAAAACTGGGGATGCTGGGATAGCACTTGCCTCAAAATCACGAGGTCCAGGGTTCAATTCCCAGCCCCAGCCCCTGCAAACCCCATGAGCTGAACTGCGGTGCAATTGGTAACTGCTAAGATGGCTCAGCAATGAAAATTCTTGCATCCCACACAGCACCACATCCACCTGTGTGGAAGAAAACCATGTCATAACTAATGACGTACAACTATGGAGACTGCTCTGCCTCTCCCATGCCTTCTCTCACCTTCTCTCAAACAATTTTCTTTATAAAGAAAAAAAAATGAGTGAACTGTTTTAGATCAAGTTTGTCCATTCTGCAGCCTGTAGGCCAAATTCGACCCAGGACAGCTGTGAGTGTAGCCCAACACAAATTCATAAACTTTTTTAAAACATTATGAGATTATTTTGTGTTTAAAAAAAAAAACAACTCGGGAAGCCCGGATGGCTCAGTGTGTTAGGCACTCACTTTGCAGCCCCAGGGACCAAGGATCGAATCCCGGCCCCAGCCTGTTTGAACCCATATGCTGAACTGGGAAGTGCCCCCAGTTCAGTTCTCACCGGGGTGAGACCCCGGTGCAGTTCCTGCCCTGTGCAGCCCCGCCCACCTGTGGAATGAAATTATGTGGAAAAACCAATGATGTGCAACTATAGAGACTATTCTGGGCCCTCCTCCTTCTCTCTGTCTCTGTATCTCTCTGTCAAAAACAATAAAAGTAAAAAAATAAATAAAATTAAATTAAAAAACTCATCAGCTATCATTAGTGTTAGTGTATTTTATGTGTGGCCCAAGATAATTAATTTTTCTTCTAATATGGCCCAGAAAAGCCAAAATGTTGAACACCTGTTTAGATTGTTCTTTTCATACGGTCTAAAATCCAGTGAATAGTTTCCATTTACAGCATATCTTGGCTTGGACTAGCCAGTTTTCAAGTGCTCAATAGCACATGTGGATAGCTAGCAATGTGCCCTGGCCCTGCCCACCCCAAGCTGGGGGGTTGTCGGGGTTGTTGGCACTCCATACCCACCCTATGGGCCAGTGGAACACTCTGAGGGCACTCCACAACTCCATAGGAGTTAAAATACATATAACGATGAGGGAACAACCTAGGCTCCAATCTGAAGTTTAATAATGAGCATGTCTAAGTTGTATGGAGCACTTTCAGTTCTAAATGCTTATGTTAAATTATTAATCTTCATAACAATTCATTCATTGCAAATACCATTACTATTCCAGATTTACTGATGAGGAAACAGAGGAATCGGAGAGATGAAATAATTTATCCAAGACCACATCTACTATACCATGGTCCTCCTGATGAAATTTTTTATCATTTCCTTTTTTTCTTGTGCTTGTTTTTCAATTTAATTCATTTTATTGATATTATAGTAGTCCCCCTTATCCATGGGAGATACATTCCAAGATTCCCACTGGATATCTGAAACCATGAATAACACTGAACGCTATATACCGTATTTTCCGGCGTATAAGATGACCGGACGTATAAGACGACCCCCTAATTTTACAGTTAAAACATAGGTTTAGGCCTATATTCGCTGCATAAGACTACAGCCTCGGAAGTGGGGGGTAGTCTTATACAGCGAATATAGGCCTAAACCTATGTTTTAACTGTAAAATTAGGGGGTCGTCTTATACGCCGGAAAATACGGTACTATGTTTTTGCCTATATATACATACATACCTATGATAAAGTTTAATTCATAAATTAGGCACAGTAAAAGATTAACAACAACTAGCAATAAAATAGAGTAATTATAACAACATGCTGTAACAAAAGTTACGTGAAAGGCTTAGGGGCCATTATTAAGTAAAACCAAGGTGACTTGAACACGAGCACTGGGATCTGGTAACAGAGAGGGAGGGCTACTGTGTGACTGCTGGTCAGGGAGTGTCTGCAAGTGTGGAGATGCTGGACACAGGGACGATTCACATCCTCAGCTGGATGGAGCAGGACAGCATGAGATTCCATCGCACTACTCAGGATGGCACATAATTTAAAACTTATGACTTGTTTATTTCTGAAATTTTCCATTCAATGTTTTCAGACCACAGTTGACTGTGGTTGACCGACCACAGGTAGCTGAAATCACAGAAAGCAAAAATGCAGATAAGGGGAACTTCTCTATTCTAATGCTTCAACATCTCTTATTTTTCTACAAAAAAAAAATATATATATTTTTTTTAATTTTGCTTATTTCTTGTGGCCATAAGGGTCAAGGTTTACAAACTTTCCTCTGGTTGAACTATGATTAAAATTATAAATAGTTATAGTTGATAAAAAAAAAAACACCTAACTATAAATTACTAATATAAAAAGGTAATTTTTATTGGAAATACACTTCTAAAATAAGATAGATGATTTTTCTTTTTTTGACAATTAGCTTGGTATTCATTGATAAATATTACTTAATGCTGGCCAAGTTCAACATCCATACTATCTCTATTCTTCATTTTTATAGATGTGAGTACTGAGAATCTTGTTTTACAAATAAATGGGGATGAAAATAATTTTCTAATAATAATATTAACCAATTTTTTACCTATGTTCAAACTATATGACAAAAAATTACATAGTAATTGATGGTTGCTAGGGGCTAGTGAAGGGAGATATGGGATGGTATTGTTCAATGGGTATAGTTTGTTATGTAATATGAAAAAGTTAGAGATCTGTTGCACAATAATGTATATATAGTTAACAATATAATAATACAGTAATGTACACTTAAAATTGTTAAGAAGGTAAAATTATGTGTTTTGTTTTTACCACAATTACCAAAAAAGAAAAAAAATTAATTCTGATCCATCAACAGATGAATGGCTCAACAAAACATGGAATATTCATACAATGGAATAGTTATTATTCAGCCATAAAAAGGAGTGAAGTTCTGACACATGGCTATAACATGATGAGCCTTGAAACATTATGCCAAGTGAAAGAAGACAAACACAAAAATCATATGATTTCATATACATGAAATGTTCAGAATAGGCAAATCCATAAAGAGGGAAAGTGAATTGGTGGTTGCCTAGGACTAGGGGGATGGGAAACTGAGGTGTGAAAGAAAAATAATAAGAAATTTCTTTTTGAGGTGATGAACATGTTCTAAAATTGGTCATGATGATGGTTGTACAACTATGCAGATAAGCCATTGAATTGTATATTCTAATAAGTGAATTGTGTAGCATGTAAATTATATCTCAAAACTGTTTTTTTTTAATTACATAGTGATCTATTAGTTTTCTATTGCTACATTACAAAATACCACAAAATTAGCAACTTAAAAGAATGCCATTTACTATCTCACCATTTTGCACTTGAGAAGTCCAAGGTGCAGGGTGGAGTAATGGTTATTAACTGAGTTTTCTGCTTAGGGTCCCACAAGTCCGAAGGTAAGGCTTTAGAAGGGCTGGACTCTGATCTGGAGGGTCTGGGAAATAATACGCTTCCTTCATATCATCAGCAGAATTAAATTCATTGCAGTGGTAAGGCTGAAGTAAAACATTTCTAGCTCGATATTAGCTGGGTACCATTCTCAGCAGCTAGAAGCCACTCTCAGGTCTATGAATGTGACCCCTACCATCTTCAAAGCCAGCAATGGACTGTCAAATTTTTCTTATGCGTCAAACCTCTCTAACTTACCCTTCTATGATGACCAGAGAAAATTCTCTGCTCTCAAACCGCACCCCTGGTTGGGTCAGGTCCACCCAGAAAATGTCCATATCTTAAGGACAACTGACTTGGGACTTTAAATTACATCTGTGAAATCCATTCAGAACCTAGACTAGTGCTTGAGTGAAGAACCAAGAAATTAGAATCTTTAGATTCTGCCTATAACTTTTCATCAAAAATATTCTCTTTTCCCCCAGCTTTATCAAGATATAGTTGACATATAACTCCAAAATGTTAAGTCAGCTTTTCATTGATGGATAACCTACACACAGAACAATGGCCGAATCACAACTGAATGGTTTATTTTCATACTGTGAACATACTCATATCACCCCTGCCTAGATTAAGACTTTTATGAGTTTTTATAAATATATTCTTAAGGTGGGCAGCCTCTAAGAGGGTCTCCACAATCACCCCTGCCCCCTGGTGTCTATGCCCTTATGCAACCCCTTTCTCTTGCATGTGAGTTTGATTTACTGATTCACTTCTGATGAATAGAATGTGAAGTAATGGAATGTCACACTTTCCAGGTTAAGTTAAAAAGTGACTGTGGCTTCTATCTTGAGTGCTCACTTTCTCTTGCTTGCCCTGTGGGAAACCCGCTGCGCCATTTCATGAGGATGCGCATGGAGAGGCCCATGTGGCAAGGGATTAAAGTCTGCCAACAAATACAGAGGAAAGCTTGAAAGGAGAACCTCTCCACTGAGTCTTTAGCTGAATCTACAGGTCCAGCCAGCAACAAGCTCATGAGAGATCTAGAGCCAGAAGCATCCAGCTAAGCTGTGCCCAGAGTCCTGACCTATCCAAACTGTGAGATAATAAATGACAATGTGGGGAAGCTGGGATGGCTCAGCGGATAAAGCGCTCGCTTTGAAGCCCCGAGGACTGAGGATCGAATCCTGGCCCCGGCCCATGCGGACCCACATGCTGAACTGGGGTGTGCCCCAGCTCAGTTCTTGCCGGGACCTGTGTGGGAGGCTCCCGGCCCAGTTCCTGCCCTGTGCAGCCCTGTGCCCACCTGTGGAGTAAAACTATATGGAAAACTAATGTCAACTATGGAGACTGCTCTGGGTCCTCCCCCTTCTCTCTGTCTCTCTCTGTCAAAAATCAATAAAATAAATCTTAAAAAAAAAAAAAGACAATATTTTGCGGTATTGTAATGCAGCAGCAGATAACTACTGTTGAATTCTAGATCCAAATTCTTTAACAGCTATAGTTATTGCAAATATGTTCTACCATTCTACTAGAGTAGCTTGCCTTTTCATTCTTTGGTAGTATCTTTTATGAATAAAAGTTTCTAATTTTAATGACTGACTTCACAATCATTTCCTTTTAGTATATGTGCTGCTGAAGCAAACACAACAATCATTTCTTTATTGTTAGTGCTTGTATTCTGTTTAAGAAATCTTCCCCTACTCCAAGTCAAGGAGTTTATTCTATGTTATCTGAACATTTACATGTAAAATTTTCTGAAATTGATTTTTGTGTATGAAGGTAGGAATTAAGGTAATTATTATTCACTATGAACATCTGATTGGCCCTTCATTTATTGAAAATACAATCCTTTCCCCATTGCATAGAAATTTCATAGTGGTCATAAATAAAGTATTATGCATGTGTGAGGGTTTTTTTCTGGACTTTATCCACTCCATTGGTTCGTTTGTCCTTCTTACAACAATATCACATTGTCTTAATGATTGCAGAATTACAATAAGTCTTGGTATCTGGTAATAAAGTCTTCTAATTTTCTTCTTTCAAGGTTTTTCTGGCTATTCTTGGTCCTTGGCATGTCCATTTAAACTTTAGAAACAGCTTATCAATTTTCTCATGTATATCCATGTAAAGACCTGCAGAGACTGGCATTGAAATTAAAACTACAGATACAGGGGAAGCCGGGATGGCTCAGTGGGTTAAGCACTCACTTTGCAGCCCCAGGGACCGAGGATCGAATCCCGGCCCCAGCCTGTGTGGACCCAAATGCTGAACTGGGGAGTGCCCCCAGTTCAGTTCTCACCGGGGGATACCCCAGCCCAGTTCCTGCCTAGTGCAGCCCCACTCCCACCTGTGGAATGAAACTATGTGGAAAAACCAATGATGTGCAACTATGGAGACTGTTCTGGGCCCTCCCCTTTCTCTCTCTGTCTCTGTATCTCTCTCTCTGTCAAAAACAATAAAAATAATTCTTTCAAACTACAGATACATTTAGAAATAAATGACATCTTTTCAATACTAAATCTTCCAAGTTTATTAACATAGTAACTGTTCCATTTTTTGAATCTTCTTTAATATATCTTAATAATATTTATTTAGTTTTCAATGGAGAGGTTTTATATATCTTTCTTTAGATTTATTCCTAAAATTTTGATGGTTTTAATGCTCCTGTAAATGCTGTCATTTAAAAATTTTCAATCTGTTCATTGTGGGAATAGAGAAGCAAAATTGATTATCTTTATACTGATTGAATATATTGCAGCCTGTCTAAATTCATTTGTTAATCCTAATATGTTATCTCCTTATGCTTTTGGATTTTCTATGTATATAATCATATAATCTGCTAACAATGACAGTTTTATTTCTTCCTTTTCAATCCTATTGCTTTCATTTTTCTTGCCTTATTACACTGGCTAAGACTTTCAAAGCAATGTAGTGTAGGGGTGGTATTTAGTAGGCATTCTTGTCTGTTTCTCATCCCAGGGATAAAAGCTTTAATATTTTACTACTAAACATATGTAATATTTATTGTATTTGTTTGCAGATATTTATCAGATTAAGGACATTCCCTTCTGTTCTTAATATGCAAGAGCTCTTATAATTGAGTAATAAATTTTATCAAAAAATGTATCTATTGAGATCATTTTACCATCTTTTCTCCCATTCATTTTGTTAATGTGGCAAGTAATTATTTTTGTTTTGTTTTTTGTTTTTGACAGAGAGAGAGAGACAGAAAAGGGGGAGAGCCCAGAGTAGTCTCCATGGCTGTACATTAGTTTTTGACATAGTTTTCACTCCACAGGCTGGCACGGTTCCATGCAGGGCAGCAACTAGGCTTCGGCACAACCCTCCATGAGCTAGGGGCCTCGTATATGAGAAGCACACCCAGGGTGGGAGCTGAACAGTGGTCCTCCCACATGGAAAAGCTTGCCCTGGAAAGAACTGAACTGGAGGCACAGCCCAGCTCAGCATATGGGTCTACACAGGCCGGGGCTTGATCCTTGGACCCTGGGGCTACAAGATGAGTGATCAACCTGCTGAGCCATCCCGGTACCCTCGGCAAGTAATACTGATTTTCAGATGTTAAACCTTCCATTCCCAGGATAAACTTCCTTTGCCAAGATGCCTTACTCTTTATGTTATTGGATTCTATTAGCTAATTATTTTCTTTGGGGTTTTTATGAGAGAAATTAGTCTGAAATTTCCCTTTTAACATCCTTAAGTTTTGGCATTAAGATTATGCTGATCTCATAAAATGAGTTGGGAAATGTTCCCTTTTTTACATTTTTTAATTTTATTTTATTTTCTGGAAGTGTTTGTGGAAGAAAGGTGTATTTATTTCTTCCTTAATTGTTTAGAATGAGTCATTAGCAAAACTATATGGGCCTGAAGGTGATTTGTTTTTGTTTTAGAAGGGTTTTAATTGCAAATTCACTGTCTTTAATAAATAGAAAATATGAATAGTTCTATATTGTTTTCTTGTGTCTGGCAAAATTTTCTTTTTTAGGAAGTTGTTTCAGTAAATTTGTTCTAAAATTAAAGTTACTTATAGTACATCCTCTTTTAACTTATTAATATTTGTAAGATCTGTAACAATCTCACCTTTTTCATTCCTAATACAGTCAAATCTCTGTTACGTAACTGGAACTCAAGCAACCAGCAAAAAAAAGAAGAAGAAGAAGAAGAAGAAGAAGAAGAAATAATACTACATTAATCCTGCATGGTTGCTGGTTAACTGAGAGTCTACTGTATATTGTAAATAATCTATCATTTGATCAACTGATGAATGGATAAATAAAATGTGGCTTACCCATACAACAGAATATTATTTAGCCATAAAAAGGAAGGAAGTACTGCTATAAGCTACAACTTGGACACATCTTAAAAACACTATACTAAGTGAAAGACGCCAGTCACAAAGGACCACATATTATATGACTCAATTGATAAGAAATACCCAGAATAGGCAACTCTATAGAGACAGAAAGTAAATTAGTGGTTAGAAAGTAGATTAGTGGTAGAAAATAGTTTAGGATTAGGGAGCTTGGGAGGAAAGTAGGAGTGGCTGCCAAAGGATACGGGGTTTCTCCAGGGATAATGAAAATGTTCTAAGACAGCGGGGATGATCCCATAACTCTGTGAACATATGAAAGCCCATACAATTGCATGGTATGTGAATTATATCTTAATAAGGCTGTTTTAAGAAATCTATCTTTGGATAGATGAGATCCTCCTTGATCTGGATTTGATTAGATCCTCTTTCAATTTTGTTCAAAGCAACCAATTGGAAACTATCCAATTTGCAAAACAATTTCTTACCTAATCATTCATGTATCAACCCCAATACCAATATTTCAATTATCCCTTTCTTTGTTATTCCAGATGTTTGCCCTCCTGGAACATTGTGCAATGGAGCCAGCAAGACACTTTCTCTGTACTAGTTCTCAGGACAATCCATCTTAGGAAATATTTCATATGAAAGTATGCCTGTGTGTTCTTAGAATAGTCTCTGCATATCCCCAGGGGTATAAATACCCTAATTTGAAGACCACTGCAATAGGTTATTCTGCCTCTCAGTGTAGGCATGTAGGGGAGGAAATTGATTGTGTTCCAGGATCCACTAGCTGTATGAAGATGTGTTCTCTGTGGTAAGGCCCTTTATAAGCCAGTTAGGATCAGCATTCGGGTTGCTTACCTAGACATGGGTATTTCTACAAGGTCCTCTTCAGTCCAGGATGTTTGACGGACATATGGTCTCATTTGGACCAGCCTATGATCTCTGGAAGCCACAACAAAGTAGAGAACCACCTAGACAAAATAACCTTGGATTCATTTTGATGACACTGAATTTAAATGCTACTTAGCTCTACCTGAGGCTGCTTGAACAGTTTCTGGCAGTTACAGTCCTGGGATTTATATAGCTGGGAAATTTGATCCCTTGCCTTTCCCCACTTTTTTGTGGGCAAATTTAATCTTTGTACCTGCCAAGTCTGCTGGGTGTATAATTAGCACGCTGACATCTGAGCAATAGTGTTTCTCTGCAAACTTTATTTAGGAGTGGAATTTTTTTTTTTTTTACTTTGGATAAACTTAGGCACCCTCCTCAAGTTCCTTGTTAGCCTGGATATGACAGCTCTTTAATCCTTACAATATGTCCATCAAGGACACAGAAATATCTGTGTCCACTTGTCAGCTGGCCTACCCTGTCCTTTAAGATATATATGAAACTGGCTCAACTCCTCTCCTGCCTCCCCATTTTATGGGTTATGTAAAGGTCAATGCCCTCTGTACACTTCTCTGAAAATTCCTGAGAGGTTAGATTCTTGTGTTCACCTCTGACTCTGGTTCCTGTGAACTGTCTTTGTTTTGGACTGCCTCATTCTCTCACTCCTGCTGTTCCTTTTCCACCCAGGTCAAGCCAGTCAGGGCATTCATACTTGTTCATGTTTATTGGGTGCAGGGTTGGGGAAGGATCCTCAAATGCTGTGAGTCTAGTTGACTTCAAAGAAAGTTTGGGAGAAGTGGAGGGATTTACTTCCCAACAATGCAGCCACCTCAAAATCAGCATCAGATTCTCCTTCTACCTCCATACTCTGGTGTGGTGCTTCAGACTCCTGCATGGGGCTTGGCCTCCTGCCCTCCTTTATTATCTTTGTGTTGACTTTCTTATGTATATAGCAAAAGCCAACATCCCAAATTTCTTGTCAGAGAAATTCCTTTTCCAGCCCTTTCTTTGACTCTAGGTAACTATCTGCACCTTAGGACACCAAGCTAAAGCTTTAGAATTAGCATATATGAGGATTTGCCTCATTAAGGTCACAGGTAACCAATGTCTTCTTCCCAATTTTAGTTCAGAGATTAAGGGTGGGGGGTTTTGTTCATTTTTATTATTAATCAGGAAAAATCCCTGGGAGAATGGGGTATTGCATCTTAACAGCATTAACAGCATGTCAAGGGAAACTGAACCAGACACCATCTATTGAATGCCTAAGATGTTCCAGGCACTGAGCTAAGAGCTAGGGCACAAAGGGAAACGAAATCAGACACAGTTCTGCCCTTGTGACGCATACAGTTCTAGTGAGAAAGAGAAACATCAAATACTCACAGAAGCAAAATGAAGATATAAAGGCACAAGCACCAGGAAGGTGCATTGCAGCTGAGAGGAATATGCTACCTACAGAGGAAGTCTAGGCAGGCTTCCATAGGGGTGTGACTGCAGAGGTGTGCTCCTAAGGCCGGGTAAGCGTCACCTTAGGGAGAGAAGACAGAACATTCCAGGTCGAGGGAGCAGAGGGAACAGTCTGTGCCAACAACAGAAACCTCCAACAAAGGACTAAGAGAAGGCCCACGTGGCTGGGGCTGCAAAAATGAGTGGCACTGCGAAAAAAGACGAGGTTGGAAAAGGTGGGTAAGGTGAGGCCACTGAAGTTTCAGGTTGGCAGGGGTGGGGTGGGGTGGGGGTGCTAGGCTCAGCTTTACATTTTGAAAAAACTTGAACACCAACAATCTCTATGATTATTCAGAACAGTGTCTCATCTATGTGTGTGTGGTTTAATGTCCTTTTTAAACTAAATGAATACAACTGCACAATAAATAGTTCAAAATATCAAATGGTACTAGTTCTATTAGGTTTATGAAAAATAGCAATCCGTGGACTGCCCCTCCCCATACCCCTGGCACCTTCCACTAAAGATCTCTTCCTCCATTGTTAACTATTCATCTGGTACTTACTAATCCCAACCCACCCCCTTTTTTAAACATAATATGCTTAAAGTGCTATTTATTTTTCAGTTTTAAATATTGTTTAGTTTCTACTACAGAAGAATTTCTTGATCTTCCCCCATGTCCCGCCCCACTCTATCCTTATACTGCCAAGAGCAAACATTCAAAGCATTACCAGCATTTCCTTTTTATTCTTCCCATATAAGAAAAAATACTGACTCATTCATTACCTGAAAAATCCATCAATCAGAACCAGTACATTTCACTACAAATTTATAGCTTTGTGAAAACACAAGTACCTCCACTGTACATCAGTCATGAACATATTTGTAGCAGTAAAGATTTTTATACCCCTTTAAGTAAAAACAACCAAATTATTAAGCTGGCATAAGAATATTTTTTTTAAATCACACTTTAATTACATTTGATAGTTGAAAGACATAATAAAGTTATTTGTACTGAGAGGAAAAATTAATCTTTAAAAGACAAATGTCTTTGAAGAGATGTGTTAGAAAAGTCATTAACTGATGCTATTCTGTATCATCTATTAATGCAGTAACAAGACAGGCTGCTGCTGAGTGAGCTAGAAAACAAGTAGGTGATTTCTACCCAGAGTCTAAAAACTAAGTCACATGCTTTGATCTTCAGAGAAATCAATCCTAAGGAAATACCCAGAGATACAAAGATTTATGCCAAAAATATTCTTAATAATATTATTTACATATAATGGAAAACAATCTCAATGCCCCCAAAGTAGGAAATGGTTAAATTATGTAACATCTATAGATTGGAATAATATAAAATCATTATATTCATGGTTTCAAAGAACAGTTAATGCTGTGGGAAAATACTCATGTTAAATGAGAAAAACAGTTGAGGTCAGCCTACATGTAAATATACACATGTGCGAATGTGTATAACATACACATATAAACATATGAACATGTGTTCAAATATACATAAAGTATCTATACACACTTCAATTTTTTTAGTATATAGAAAAAAGACAGTTATTTTCCCATTGTGATCTGCCACCTATATACTTCAGAATCACCTGGCCGGGGGGGGGGGGGGTGCGCTTATTAATAAATGCAGGTCCTTGAGTCCCACTGAATGAGTCTTTGGAATCAGAGCTCAAGGATCTGTCTACTTACACCCATATCCAACCTTGTGTAATATTGACTCCCACCTCAGCTCCAGGACCACTGACTGGAAGTGGTAGCTCTCTGGGTGGTGAAATTAGGAGCAATCATCTTCCTTTCTTGAATCTTCTGAGAAAAATTCTTTACTGGGCATATGCTGTTTTTATGACTAAAAGTTTATTAAAAGTACATTAATGAGGCATGTGTCTTAGAAAACAGCTGATTTGGGATCTATTTGGGCAAATCTAAACACCTTTTGAGAACTGGAAAGTGCCTATTTTTTAATCTAAAATAAGCAGGTACTTGCGGATTCCTGACAATTCAGTCAGTTTAGGACAAAGAAAATACTATAGTAAGTGTAGATATGCAATTCATTACCTCAATAAATTGCGCATTAAAAAATATAATTTTTGTGATGCTCTAAGGAACAGCGAGCGTTTCTCGATGTTCTGAGATGTACCTTGGCAAAAGAGGATTCAGTGATTGAATAAGTTTTGGCACAATACATATTAGAGTCCTACAACCATAAGCAGATTATAGGTTCTGGGAAGTCCAATATAAGCTTTATTGTTAAACAAATTCTTAGAGTATGTCCCACCATTAAGAACAAATTCTAGGCCAAAAGAGAGTCCAAGAAAGGATTCACACCATGGTCTGATACCTTACACTTGACCCAACATATCAAGTCATTCCCATATTCCCTTGGTCTCTGAGGGCTTAGCCCACATATATTAATAGAGTCTGATTCTAAGGGCACAGCTCAAGTCAGCTACCAAATAATGCTCAGGAACAGCAAAACTGAGTGCCAAGCTACGAGATTAGAACTGGGTATTTACTTTTGTTTACTTATCTGTCTCTACTGCTTTAACAGTGAGCCTGAAATTTTGTCCTGTAGTCACTTAATGTACTACCACCCAACACAGTAAAGCTTGGCACTTAGTGAATAGGGCACTATGAACCAGGTAAAATATTTTGGACAAATACAGTAATGAAGTGAGCTAGGTGCAGGTCCTAAAGTTCGCATGCATACTCATGATATCAAGGCCTCATTTCATTCAATAAACATTTCTGAATGCTTCCTACAGGTGGGTATTTTTATAAATGTAGAGAGGTGACTAAGATAGTCTTTACCCTCAAAAACTCCATGCAGCAGAGGTAGTAGGACTAGCCATTCCTCTTTGTGCAGGATTGAGCACACTATGTCTAATAAATGCCTGTTTGAATTGAGTTCAGAAACCAAGTTATACTTTAAGTCTGATCAAACTTTGGTACTTTGGTGGGCCAAGAGGCTGGATTCAGAATCAGAACATTCAGAATGACTGAGCTCTTGAGCAACTAGACCCACCTTGATAACTGCTACTTTAGAAACTCCAGAACTACCCAGGAGTCAACTTTTTTTCCCTTTTTTTTACTAGAGATACTAGAGAAGCCCAGAACCCAAAGACATTTAACAGTGTAAACCATGAACATATTTCTAAATATGTGTGCTATAAAACTCTCTAGGTTCTTGAGATGACAGTAAGTAGTATAGGATGAAATGGCACTAAGAATGGGGTTCAACAGAGCTGACAGGATTCTATCCTGCAGGACTTGTCAGTACCTTTAAGCAATGGGCTATGCTCTTTTTATGCACTGTCTTATTTAAGCTTCACAATAATGCTGTGACGTATGTGTTATTTTTCACATTTTAGAGATGAGCAAGCAGATGCTCAGAGAAAATAATCTGCTTCAAACCACACAGGTACCTCCATAAAGTACAGTATGGGACTCTGAAATCAGGTCTACCTGGCACCAAAGACTGCTGTACTTAAGCAGTACTGTGTTTAATATATTAAGGGACAGTAGGGCATTCTCAGAGAAACACATAACATGAAGCATTTCCCAAGCTGATTTGATTAGGAAACCCTTTTGAATGAATTAGTACTTGAGACCAGCTTTCCAAGTTCCTTATTCTGAGAAATACTGTGGGGTAAATGACTCAGAGATAACCCAGGGCAGAAAGAAGGGAGGTGGAAGGCAACTCAGAAGGAAGAGCTATTGTAGAAAGAATATTTATTAAAATTGTGCTCAAAAAACTGTTAATAGGAACACCTAAATTAAACCCCAGTTAAATAATTTCTTTACCTTTGGATTCATAAGCTCTAGCTCATGCCTCATTTCTATCAAATAATATTTGATATGACATTATAATTTTAACATATTCACTTAGTTACTTCTTTAAGACTTGTAGAATTTTACTTTCCCAGTAGTTCAACTCATTAAGTCACTAATTTTGATATAGTATATTTACATTGGGAGTACAAATTTTAATTACATTGCCATGTATCTCAATAGGCCTGACATTTGTATTTTAGGGCAAGATAATTCTTCAGCATAGAGGACTGACCCAAACTTTGCAGGATCTAGCATCCCTGGCCCCTGCTGACTAAATCCTAGAACTCTCTACCTCCACTCATTTGACAAGAAACATCCCCAACAACTTTAAAAGGCCATCTAGGGGAATGGTAGCAGATGAGAATCACAGGCTTAGAGCTAACTGGAGAGTTCAATAACATATTAATTGAAAGATAAACATGTAGCCCACTCTCTGCATTCAGTATAACAAAGAATTCAAGATCGAACATGCCAGCTTCAACTGCATGTCCAATGTCCCATTACACTTCTCTATTCGGTTAATAACATGAACAGATTCCACACAAATTGCCAAAATACCATTTTTAGCCAAGAGGGCCAAGCCCTGTGTACTTTGCCAATAGCAGCAGCAAAGCTGGGCAGAAGCTATGCCCAGGACCGCCTGGGGTACTGGCACATATCTGAGGCAGCAGCCACAAAACACGAACTACACCGGGACAGTCTTTCAGTTTGTCAAATTGGGACTTTAAAAAGGATGCTGGTTTTTTTTCTTTTTAAAATGATTTATTATCAAAAAGTTTGTTCCCTCTCACTGCTGAGTCAGTTCAGCAATGCAGCTCCGTCCTTTTTAGGATTATTAGGACCCAGAGAGTTTCAGACCAAAACGACGACAACAATGACGATGACAACAAACTTGACTGCTGGTTCAGATACAAATTCAGACACACTGGTAGGCATTCAGGAACACTGGGTTCATTTCTTGATCGGAATGCCAATCACCATAAAATCTTCTGCTAGAGTCACTTCTTGGAAATCTAACACCGATTCCGCTTGCTTTTTTAGTTCTACAATGCCATCTGTCTCTCCTTCGCGGGCCAAGGCAACTGGTTTGTACCTCTGGCTGAAGTGAGTCAGCACCAGCCTCTTCGCACGGCACAGCTTGGCGAAGGCTGCCGCCATCTGCGGTGTGCTGTGGCCGTGTTCCTTCGCTTTGTCCATCTGGGCATCCTCCAGGGTCGCCTCATGGATCAGCAAGTCTGCTTCGAAGCACAGCTTCACACCTCCATCCCCCACAACCCCAGAACAGTCCCCCAAAATGCAGATTTTTCTCCCAACAATAGGCTTTTTTAAGACATCTTGGGGAGAAATGGTAACTCCATTTTCCAGAACAACAGAAATCCCGTTTTTCAGCTTCCCATAGGCAGGACCTGGCGGGACACCTAACGATGGAAGCAGAGAACATCACATCATGGGAAAGGAATGTATGACTCGAGAGTCTGTTTCAATAGCACAGCAAATAGCAAATAGGAAAGGCAGCCAATTCTTTTCATAATTGTTATAAATATTTTACTTTTTGTGGAAAACTGGAATAGTTATACATTGTTAAGAGTTCAGTATTGGCAATGCCCTGGTACTTAACACACTTCCCAAGCACAAGTGTCAGATGAGTTTTAGGCTCTTAAGACCTTATTACAGTCAAGATAACAGTCTTGGTTGATTCTCTGCTATGCACGAGAATAACAGTGTTTGAGAGTGATTATTTTAACAAGCTCATCCTTGGGCAACATTCAAGAATCCATTTAAATAATGACAATGTAAGTACCTACAAACTAACTAAATAAAAAAATTGTTAGAGGGGGTTATTCAGATCACGAGATCAAGGTCAGTCAATCAATCTTCTTTGGAGATGTGGCAGTTCCACGTTTACCAAACTGCACTTAAATCTCATATTAATCTAGAATAATACCTGATCATCACTCTAACAACACCTATAAGCAGAATGTGTTTACTGATTCCAACATAGATCATGTTTAAAGTTTCTAAAAATAAGAGTATTTATTTCCACAGGTTTTTAGATAATAAAAATGCCTCTGGCCTAAATCACTCTTCCTCATTATTCTGCATTTTGTTTTAGTTGGGAAAGAAGGAAATGGTTGGGTAAACAACGACACAAACATACAAGGCACTGCCCTGCTCTTTACAGGCTGCCATGGTCCTGCCAAGGAAGGCAGTGATGTTAGAGGCACAACAGAGCTGGACACTGCTTCGAGAGAGGTACTGAAGACCCCCTCACGCATGAAGGCCTAGCACAGAGGAGGCAGAAAGCCTCAGATGGACCCCATACCCATATTTGTGAGCTTGCTTCCAACTACGATGAACCCAGGTATGTAAAATGGTGGAGGCACAGTGTTCTGAACACCAAATTAACTTAATCAAGGTAGAAAAGGAAAATCCTGAAAGTAGTTGACGGCAATTGCAAGGTTAAGATATGGCAAATATTCTCAGGCTGAAAACATCATTGAAAATGGATCTCAAGAGGAAGACATGAGAAAAAAGCATAGGCCTAAGACAACAGCCACTACCCTGCCAACCAAGATAGCGTAAGATGAAGATAAGATGGGCCAAGAATGTGCATCAGGGGAGCTAAAAAGAGAAAGACTCAAACACATACTGGGTTTTGCTCTGAATAGCATCTTTTGGCCCCAGGAATTTCCCTTATAAGCAAACTTTGGGCAAAGGAAACAGTGGAGAAAATGTTAATTTTAGGCCTGGGAAACAGGAAAGTCACTATGACACCTCTAACAGCTACATTAACAACAGCTGGACTGATGAGAAGGGAAAACAAAACCACTTACCGAGGTCTTTCAGCTTTTGTGCATTGAGTTTACCTGGGCGTTTCTTCTCCACGACTGAAAACCCAAAGGAGGGAATTCGGTGAAAGAGGCAAAACGCTTTTACAACAAACTGTTCATCATCGACCAGAAGGTATGAGTTTTCTTCTGAGTCTAATAGAATAGTTCTTCCTTTGGCCTCTTTGGGAGGGCTATCTGCTCTACTCACGTGTGCACATTCTTTTAGTTCTTCTGTAGGACACTGATCTGCTGTCGGCACCAGCTCATGGACCACATAAGGGAAAACCAGCTCTGTGTGAGAGAGTTCCATGGTTCGCCAGATAAAATCGCGAAGCCCTGCAGGGCCATAGATTTCAATCGGCTGTTTGGTGACGCTGGCGCCACTCTGCAGGCTAATTGTGCAGAGGAGGCCGGGAAGGCCGAAGAAATGGTCTCCATGAAGATGCGTGATGAAGATCTTAGTAATTCTCCCTTTTGATTGAAGCAGAGAAATAACACTGGGGATTTCTCAAACATAAAAAGCCACACAAAGCTACTTGAAACATGCATAACAACTTACACAGAAAGCAGTAAAACAAATTTAGAGTTTTGCTTATCACCATAAACTTGTTTTTTAATATTTTTCTACATGATTCCAAAAGCAAGAAAGACAGGTTTATTTCACTAGATGGTTTTAATAAGATACCTTTAATAGGGTAACATCTTCATATTACATAGTGTTACAGTTTTCTGAGTATTTTCCTATATATCTTCTTAATAACAAGAAAAGTTGCAATAAGGAAATGCACCAAAATAATTTACTTAAGTAGATAGACCTCGTGTCAAAAGCATCTGACAGTTACACTGCCCCCTACTGCTCCCTCTGAAAATAGCAAATATGTATTTCCAGCAAAACCAATGTTTGCTCCCCTGGGTTGACTGGATCAGTACCTGAACCCAAAACTACCTTTTAAGGACTTTCTACACTGGATAGAGATTAACTAACCAAGTGGGAGCCTGCTTTTCTCAGTGAGGTTGAGGGGGGAGGACATAAAGGAAGATGTGAGGGAGGGAAAAGGGAGAAAGGAGACAGGAGAGGAACCAGGGATGAACCGAGAGGGGAGGAGGTGGATAACAGAAGCTAGAATGCAGATCCAATGGCAGATCCACTACAGTGTTATGTAAAGGTCTGTAGAACCATCCCTGCCTTTCATTCTGAACTAACACAACAGTTTTTTCAGTGCATATGGGCTTAGGTTGTATCCAAGGATACATGGAATTTACTGCTGGTAGGTGGCAGGATACCATATCAGCATTTTTCTGAGATGCACAAGCATTTTAAAAGTAACAATCTCAATTAACACATTTTTAGTATAACAGAGGCTTGTGGTCTAGCTCATGGCCCACCTATTTCAAATATTTGCTACCATAAAAGAACAGGAACAGTTTATTGATACCATAAGGAAATGAAAGAGTTCACTGTAATATGATGGTGTCCTGTGACATCAAGGCAGAAATGTTCTCCAAGCAAATCTCGCAGCCAGTACACCAAGCCCAGTGGCCCAGGCAGAGAACAACAGAACGGGCACAGGCTGAATTTGGACCTTGAGCGTCCCCAGAAGGCATTCTAAAAGTTTCTTCAATGTGCTCCTTTTTTGTGTTTTCTTTCTAGTCTTTGTTCTTGCTGTTTTTGACTTTCAGAACCTTTTCATTTCCCCCTTCCTGCTGTGCAGAGGCCCAGGCACCAGCAAGCGTGACCTGAGGCCTCTGCAGACAGAAGAACGACCACGTTGCCGAGTCCTGATCTCATGCTGACCTCGGAAGTGCTGCGTTGGACTTTTGGGCCCTCTCCCTACCTACTGCGAAGCAGAGCCAAACTGAACACCAAGACAATCTGTGAACTCAACACCCGCGAGACAAAGTAAGTAAAAAACTGCCTCCTCCAGTTATCACATGTTCCAGGAAGACAAACATCTCATTTTTCAAGAAACTTGATTTCAGAGGGAGAGGAATCGCAACCATAATAATCAAAGGAAAGAGGAAACTATCAGATGCAGAAAGAGAAAAGCTTGAGTTCCCTCTCACTTGAGAACAAGAAAAGTTACAGGAGAACATGTCATCCATAAAGGAGGAGAATACTAAGCATACTCTAAGTGATGATGCAGTTCTATTTACTGTCATAGGAAGATGTCTATAATATATTGTTCATATATATAGTTCAGTTGAAAAAATGCAGGTCATACCAAGTAAAATGTGATTCCATTTATATAAAATCCCTCCCCCAACACACACACACATCCTACACCATGACCATGACAACAGCCACATGTACAGAAAATTTACCTATGAGATGGGGATTTAGGTTTTTCTTATTTATACTTTTCTGCTTTGTTTGAACTTTTACAATGAGCATGTATACTTTTATAATAATTTTTAAGGGAAAAAGGAAGGCATACCCTTAGTATTCAAAATTACGAAGGAAATAGTGCACACAGAAACAGTTATTGAAATAACATAACTTTAGACACTGACGGTGCTAAGAAGTAATTAAAAACAGGATGGAGCAGAAGAATGCCTGGGGTAATGGAGACACTAAACCCTAGAGATTCACAGAGCCTTTGAGGGGATGGTATTTGAGCTAAGCGTTAACTGAGAAGGAGACAACCATACAGAGAAGAGATTATTATACAGGGTCCGACAGAAGTAATGCTCTTTATTAAGTAGTACAGTAAAAATGGACGTGATGTCTTAGTAATCTTAGTCACCAAATAAAAGATTTGGTATAACTTACCAGCTCATAAAAAGGGGGCACTGTTTCTGCCAGACCAGGTATAAAATTCTCATAACACCCCTTGTAAATAGAGTTTTTATCCCCATTTTCAAGATGAGGAAAGTAAAGCTTAAGTTTACTGATCTGCTCAGATCACAGGCTGAAACACAACTGGGAATGGAGCTGAGGCTGCCTGACTCCAGGCTGAGGCTTTTCACTACTGTGCTTCTCAGCCTTTTTCTGCTGGGTCTTGCTCACCCCATTCCCTCTGGCTGGAATGCCCTCCTCCCTCACCCAGCCCAGGGAATCTCTCCTCTCTCTTCAACAACTCACAAGTCACCTTCTCTGAGATGCATATCCTGAGAACCAGCCCCAAGTGGAAAAAGCGTGTCCCTCCCCTGAACTTGTACTGCCCTTTGCAATTACTCATGATATTCAGCACTATCTCCTGGTGGAAATAAGTGTGAACACTATTCCTCTGCTTTGGCAGTATCCATCTAACATGCCTGATGTATCTCACTCCATCCTCTACACCCTGAACCTCTATAAATCTTTGCTCTTAATATTTATAGGGGGAAGCCGGGATGGCTCAGTGGGTTAAGTGCTCACTTTGCAGCACTGGGGACCGAGGATCGAGCCCCGGCCCCGGCCCCGGCCCGTGAGGAACCATATACTGAACTGGGGAGTTCCCCCAGCTCAGTTCTCTCTGTATCTCTCTCTATCTCCCTCTCTGTCAAAAATAAAAATATATTTGAAAAAAAAAATATATATATATATATATTTACAGGATGAATGAGAAGTTCATAAATGAATAAAGTTCAGTGGGTGTGGCCAAATGTCTGAGGGCCTCCCATGTTCTTACCAGGATTCTAGCACTGAAGTGGGATGCAACTGTCAGGGCTGTTTCTGAGCAAAGGTCTCAGGAGAGCCAAGAATATGAATTAGAACAAGAGGTAGTCTTAATGAGATGGGAGAAAGCACACTAACCTGCTTTCAGTTGGCTTTTCATAAGCTGTGTCTGGGTTCCCTCCCCACAGTCAAAGAGCCAGCACTCTCCCTCACACCGAAGAACCAGAGCAGAGGCACCCCGAGTTGGAGAAGGGTATGCTGCGCCTGTCCCCAGAAATGTCACATCCATAGACATCTTCTACCCTGCAATGGAAAGATCATCTAGGGATTATTTCACATCACTGCTCAAAATCATCAAAAACAGTTTCCTGACAGATTTACTGTTACTTAGGCAGTGAAACTAATCTGTATGATACAGTAGAGATAGACTTCATTATACATTAGTCAAGATCCACAGAATGTATAACACAAAGAGTGAATAAACCATAATGTAAATTTTAGTTAATAAAAATGTGTCAATAATGGCTCATCAAACAAAGATAACACACTAATGCAAGATATTAACAATAAGAGAATCTGAGTGTGTGTGTGTGAGGGAGTATACAGGTACTCTACTTTCCATGCATTAATTTTTTTTAAGTTTTTCTAATAGACACTAAACAACAATAACCACTCTGAGATTCTGTGATGGAATTTAATTACACTATCTCTTGTTTCCATGGTGATCAGCCCTTTCTCTGAATGATCATAAATATAGCAATGCTCTGCAATATGACAGCAATACTGATACCTCACAGTAATACCGAGTAACATCTCACTTCCCTAATGATAGGGCCCATGACTGGTTAGGACTTGGGTCTTTGCTATTATAACTGATCGGCAATATCTGGTGTCTCTCTTTTTCCTTTCACTATTTCTGGGACACGTTCCATTTCTGATATACTTCTGTGATGGGAGGTGTGCATCAAAAATACTAAATGACAGTAAACTCAAACTTGCACATAAGCAATTATAGATTATCCACAGTGAGTAAGGGCAGGGAGGAAAACAAACATATAAATAATTTTAAGAAAAAATATTAAAATAAGAAAATTTGATAGAGTTGGATAAATATAAACTACCCTCAGTACTAGCAATAACAATATAAAAGTAGAAATGGGAAAACTCATTCACAAGGAAAAAAAAAAAACACCTTATAAAATCATTAGAAATACTCATAAAGTTGTTATGAAATGAATGGGCCCAAAAAGACCCAAACAAATACACACTAAGTTTAACAGGAAGATTTAATGTGTTCGCCTTTTCATAATTAGTGATCTATTTAAGATAAATTCTATCAGATTCCCAGTGAAAGTTATCTTTGAACAAAAAACAAAAGATCACATGAAAGAAAAAAATGTCTGAGAATAGGCAAGAAAATTACATAAAGTAGTGAATAATTACTTACCTTTCTAGATATTACATTCATCACACTAATTGAGTATAAAAGAGAAGATTGGCATAAAAATAAAGGTAGGGGAAGCCGGGATGGCTCAGTGGGTTAAGCGCTCACTTTGCAGCGCCGGGGACCGAGGATCAAATCCCGGCCCCGGCCCGTGCAGAACCGTGTGCTGAACTGGGGAGTTCCCCCAGTTCAGTTCTCTCTCTCTGTCTCTGTCTCTCTCTCTCTCTCACTCTGTCAAAAAATTAATAAAATAAATAAAAAAAATAAAAAAAATAAAAAATAAAAAATAAAGGTAAAAGAGGAGGGATGGTGTGGAAATAAATGTAGGCATGTATGGAAATCAATAAATAATGGAAGTGTAAAAAGGGTGACTTATTTAATAACAGCATTGACATAATTGGCTATTTTTGCAGAAAAAAGTAAACCAAGATTCTCATTTTTCATTACATATAAAAACACATTTCATATGGTTTGGAAGTTTAAATTAAAAGGCCCAATAAGATCTGTTTTAAAATATTAGGAGAATATGAAGTATATAATTTGGGGGATGGGAAAAACCTTATTGGCAAGATAGGAAGCCCAGAAATTTAAAAAAAAAGATAGTTTCACTACATAAGAACTTTTATATATCAAGACTCATAAAGTCAAAGGACCAAAAAACACCTGGAGAAAACTGTGTGTACTGTATGACAGAGTTAATGCCCCTAAAAAACATCCCTGCAAATGCATTATAAAATAACTGACACAAGAGATGGTGGGATAGCTCAGTGGCTGAGCGCTTGCCTCACAATCATGCAATCAGAGGTTTGATTCCTGGCCCTGCCCCTGGCCCCTGCAAACCCGTATACCGGACTGGGGCGCAACTGGTAACTGCAGGGATGGCAATGACGGCAAAGGTTCTCACCTCCTATGCAGGTGGCCCCTTGGTTCAGTTCCTGCACCACATGGCCCCCACATCCACCTGTGTGAAATGAAATTGTGTCACAGCTGGTGATGTACAACTATGGAGACTGCTCTGGGCCCTTTCCCCTTCTCTCTCTCTCAACTCACCTTCTCTCAAAACAAATCTTAAAAAAATCTAATATAATAGAAAAATGGGTATACAGTTACGGTATATAGGAAATTCACAGAAGAAATCCAAGCAGTCAATAAGCATGAAAAATGCTCAGTCTCCAGGTAGGTGCAGGAAAAGCAAATTAAGGAACAGACACAATTCCCCACACATCAGCTGGCAAATATTAACACTAACTACAAGAGAAAATGGGTACTCATGTTACTAGTGGTAGAAGTATGAATTGATATTATGTTTTGGGAGAGTAATCTGGCAAGATATATTAACAATAATGATGAAGCTGTTAATAACAACACAGTCTGGGAAAAAAACCAGCCATAAATGCCTCTATTTTTCCTATTACATGGTTGGATACTCTCCAGAAAACAGTCATATTTATTCTGCAGCTAAGTTAGGTCTATAACTCATCCTGGGATGACAATGAGAAAAGTTATAGATGGCTATGGGATGATCTCACTTTTATAACAGTATCCAAAACCCTTACATTTATGTAAGACAAAGGGAGTTGGGTGTGGAAGAATACACACCATACATATTGTTAATATTGGTTATCTCTGGTGATTAAAATGGTGGAAAGGAAAATTATTTTTTCTTTTAAATTTCTGAATTGTTTTTGGTTGCAATAAACAGCATTTAATATTTTTTTAAATATTTTATTTATTTATTTATTTATTTTTGACAGAGAGAGACAGAGACAGAGACAGAGAGAGAACTGAACTGGGGGAACTCCCCAGTTCAGCATATGGTTCCGCACAGGTAGGGCCAGGATTCGATCCTCGGTCCCCGGCGCTGCAAAGTGAGCGCTTAACCCACTGAGCCATCCTGGCTTCCCCTAATTTAACTTTATTTTACATTTATTTAATACTGATGATTTTAAAACACATGTCATAAGCTGAACATGCTTTTCTAACTACATATCACCTTCCTTTCCATTTGGGGAAAGTCAGCTCCCCACGCCCCTCACCCCCACACACCTTACACACACAGATGCTACATCTCTCCACCTGACACACAAGCCTTTCGATTACTGCTAGTGTCCCCTCCACATGTTACCCCATTTTCACTTGCAAGATCAAACCTTCGATAATTAAGTAGTTTAATTTGCAGAGGCTTATTATTGGATTGCAGTATGTAAAAGAGGTGAGAATAAACAAAAAGAAAGTTAAAAATATTAAAAGCCAATAAATGCAGAAAGAATAATAGAATATAATCACTTTGCAATTCCTAACCAATAACGGATCTAGGCCAGGGGTATGTAACCCTGGAGCATATCAGAATCAGCTTTTAAAACATATCAATGATTGGGCGCCATCCAGAACAATTAAATAAGACATTCTACAGGTGAGACGTGGTTTAGTATTGAAAAAATAAAATAAAATGTATGCCTGTGATTATCTAATGTACTGTCAGATTTGAGAACCACTTAGTGCAAGGCTAATGGAGAAAATAATAATGGACTGCATAAGGCTCACTTGAACTCACTAGTCAATTAAGTCAATCATTTTTTTTAATTTTGTAATATGAAAAACTTCAAACACATACAAAAGCAGAGAGATTAGTATATTTCATTACCACATACCACTACCAAGCTTCAACAATAATCTACTTATGGCCAATCTTATTTCACCTCTATCACCCACCATCATCCAAGGATACCTGATAAGTGGTATTGGGTACCTCCATCAGGAAACACATGCTGTCTGGCTATCTCTTTTTCTGATGTTAACAGCCACTAATAACCATTGCCAGGGCCCATTATTTCATTAGGGGTTGCCAAAAGGTGATATTCTCTCATTCTTTCTGCAGTTATTAGATGGCATCCTTCTGTAATTCCCTGGTCAATTATTTAGTTACCCTGTGGTGAAATTTGTACAGAAAAGAGTCAATGATCAATTTTTAACACCATAAGACAGACAAGACTTTATCTAACTCCTAATGTGATCCAATATAAAACACACAGTAACCCTATGAGGTTTTCTTGCCAAAAAGTAGGACCTACATCTGAAAAAAGCTGTAATCTAAATACCACCTTATTTAAGGACACCACAGGGATGGAAAAGCAAAATCCAGTATGTAGGAAACTTTACATGACAAATGACTTGATTTCTTCAAGTAAAATACAGGGGAGGGGGGGTATATTGGGAGAGAATAAAGGGATTAAAAGAGATATGAGCCATCAATCAAATGTAACAGTAGTTTTCCTGTATCCTGATTTGGACAAACTGATAATAGGAGGAAAAAAAGATACAACTGGGGAAATGTAAATGCTGCCTGGATAGATGATAACATGAAATGCTTATTAGATTGATAATGGCTTTTATGTTTTTTAAAAAGGAGTTATTGTGCTCTATAAACAAATATTTAACAGATGAAATGGCACATTCAAATCTGCTTTATAATAATCCAAGTAATAGCTAAAACAGGATGCATCATGAGTCGAGAATTCGTATACGTTTGAAAGTTTCCATAATAAAAAAAAACATTTAAAAACAAACCAAACCATCAAACCCCCTCCACTGGGCTGGGAAATACTCCGAAATTACTTATTTAATCAATGGCGCGCGTGTGTGACATGTACCAATCTAGGCACTAGGAATTAAAAACAACCAAACCAGAGTTGGTCCCTGTCTTCTTGGAAAAACAAAACTGTCGCCTGCTTTCTCGTGACTATGTTCCCCTCGGACGAAGTGCGTTACTCCGTGCGAACACGGCACCGGGCCTAAGTCCTGTCATTCTGGGCCCCTGGTTCCCAGTCCCGACTGCCTGTCACAACCACCTGGTGACTCCGGGGACCTTAGCATTTGGAAGGCTTTCCAAACGCCTCTATCAAGTCCGCCGGCTGGGAACCTGTTCCCGGGCAGGCAGTGCCCACCCTGCGATCTCCGTGGCATAACTACTGCCACCCTCCGTTTTAGAGATTAAATAAACCGTGGCCTGGACGGGCAGGGTGAGTGACCAAGACAGAGTCCGGGCCAGCGGCCAGGCCTCCGGCCACGAGCAAGCCCCCGGGGCTCTCTTCCAAGTCGGTGCCAGTCTCCCGAAAGGATGGGTGGGCGGCAGCAAAAGGCGGCCCGGCCTTTTGGGGAAGCGCCCGCCGGCACGCGTGGACGAGGCGCGTCTTCGCTCCCGGGGGGCCCCCCGGGCCTGGGCGCTGTGCGTGGGGCCCGGGCCGCGAGTGGGGAGAAAGCGCGCGCGGCTGCTGGCCCGCGCTGCCCAGGCCACACGGTGGCCGCGCGGGGGTCGGCGGCAGCGCAGACCCTGGCCGGGCCCCCCGTGTGCGCTCCCTGCCCGGCTCACTCACCCGCTCCCCGAGGCCCGCGGCGGGAGCCGAGGGCGGTGCAGGCCCACAGCAGGCCCAGCGGTCCGCGGGGCGGCGACGAGCGCGGGCGGAAGTGCGCCGCCGGCTGTGTCCACGCACGGCCGCTCTAGGACGCGCCGGAGGCCCGCGCTCGGTGGCGCCCACCCGGCCCTTGTGCACGGGGGGGACCTGGAGACACTGTCTCTGCCCCCGGCCCCCGATGCTTTGCTCATGCGTGATTTTATTCTTTCGTTGGGCCGAATCTTTCTTTCTGCCACTCAACCTAAAAGTTTAAGCTTGAGGAGCCTTCAGAGGAAAGAGCACTGGGCCTTGGAGTCAGAGTTCCTATCAGTTAGGACTCCAGATCGTGAGTGTCTGGTATTCCACTTGCCCAGTGCAAAGCATACACCGGGACACGTGCTTACAACCCGGAGCTGCACTCGCCACAAGCATCGCAGACGTGTTCCCTGAGCGCACAGCAGAGCCTACTGGACTCGAGTGGAAAGCCCGGGCCTGCTGTGTGGAAACTGCTCAACGTGCACGAGGGGGGAAAACTCCTTTGGTTTACACATCCTAACATTTAGAAAACGTATTGCAAGATCCCCTGCAGTGCCACATGCAGATTTTTGCTCGACGAGCTTGAGGTGGTCAAAATTTACAGCAGCCAAATATTAATATAAGGGACCTGTGGGGGGGTTTTGAAACTAACAGGGAGAGAGGAATCAAAAACACTTTCTCCACCACCCAGGCTGCTTTGCTCAATAAAGCATTAAGGAATCTACTTTCTCACCTCTTCAAAGCCTTTATTTATTCAAGTATTAATTGAGCTCCAGCTTTGTGGGTAGGATTATTTTTGATGCTGACAGAATTGCAAAACTAGGTCGTGGGCCCTGGTTTTAGGAGCATACACTAAGATTGGAGAAAGATGTATCCGGAAGCAGTGTACTAACACTATGAGGGAACTAACCAGAAGGCAAAAGGAGTGATAAGAATAAGGAAAAGTGGGATCGTTAATCATGAGATTAGTTAAGAAGAGGGAGGAAATGAGCTGGGTCTTTAGGATGGTTGACTTAGATTAATTTGGTAGTGGAAAAATAAGATGGATTTGGTCTTGTTGGGTCTGATTTAACATAGTATTAAACATTGATTGAGCAAAGAACTTTAACTTGATTTATCTTGATACTTGCTTAGCTAAGAAGTGCTCATAAAGATCACAGATCATTTTACAGCTACCGGTAGGACTTGATCACAACTCAGCTATGCGTTCCCCACAACAGTACCCTCCAGAGACCTGCCCATTCGGAGGCTGGTGGCTTGTTTCTGTCCACCCATCAAAGCTTCCAACAACTCCTTAGAGGTTATTATATCTTTAGAGAATAATGAATAGAACATTTTGTTCACTTAAAAAAATTTTCCATTATGAGAAATTTTACACATACAAAAGTTGAGAAACTGTTTAGTGACCCTTTACATCACTTACCTTCAACAGTTAACATCTAGTCCATATTGTTTTACCTATAACCCATACCCCTCCTAAAGCAATAACAAAACCTTGGATTATTCTAAAGAGAATTTCAGACACAGTATCATTTTATCCATAAATATGTAAACATTTAAGAAACCTTTCTTTTTTAAAACTTCATCACATGATGGTAATACGTAGTGTATAAATAAGTTATAAAAGGACTTAAAAAATTCACTCATTTCATTATCATAACCCAGTGACTGTTCAAATTTTCCTGATTATCTCATAACTTTTTGAAGCCTATTTGTTCGTCAGAATATTAAAATTAAAAACTCTTGAAAAAACTTAATTATGGGGAAGGCGGGATGGCTCAGTGGGTTAAGTGCTCACTTTGCAGCGCCAGGGACCGGGGATCGAATCCCGGCCCCGGTCCGTGCGGACCCATGTGCTGAACTGGGAGCTCCCCCAGTTCAGTTCTCTCTCTGTCTCTGTCTCTGTATCTCTCTCTCTCTCTGTCAAAAATAAATAAATAAATAAATAAATAAATATAAAAAAAAAAAGAGTGGCACAAATTTAAAAAAAAAAAAACACCTTTGGGGAAGCCGGGATGGCTCAGTGGGTTAAGGGCTCACTTTGCAGCGCCGGGGACCGAGGATCGAATCCCGGCCCCGGCCAGTGCGGACCCATGTACTGAACTAGGGAGTGCCCCCAGTTCAGTTCTCTCTCTGTCTCTGTCTCTCTCTCTCTCTGTCAAAAACAAAAAATATAAAACAAAACTCTTTAAAAAAACAAAAAACAAAAAAAACTTAATTACAATATTATCTGATAGTATTCCTTAAGTCCAATTTGTTATAACATCCATATTAATATCATCTAATAACTTATCAATGTCCAAATGTCCCTAATTATTCCTAAAATATTTCATATGTACTTGGTTTATTTGAATCAGGATCCAAAGGTTTATACATTGCACTTGGTAGAAGTCTCTTAAATCTCTTAAATTTTAATGGGCTCTTCTCCCTTGTTCTTTTTGCCATCTACTTGTGGAAGAAATGGGGTCATGTTACTGTAGAATTTTGTAAATTCTGGACTTGGCTGAAATCATATCACCTAACATGTTCCTCAATCTTCATTCTGTATTTCCTAACACATGGGTGTTAAATCTAGAGGCCTGTTCGGATTCAGGTTCTATCTTTTGGCAAATCGGTTTTATACGTGATGCTGAGTACATTTTGATTTAGTATTTTAATCTTTCCTGATTTAGTATTCTTATTAGGGTCTTGGAATGTATATGTGGTGGGGGAGAAGAGGTGAGCAATAACTCCTTTATTGCTATGATTAAGTAAGGAGAGAAAGAGTGTGAAGCTGAACAAAAGGAAATGACAAGATGAGGAGCATGACCAATTCTCCACACATGAATTTAAGTCTAACAGTATATGAGGGCTATCTGGAAAAAAAATCCAGCCATAAATGACTATATTTTTCATAATACATGACTGGATACTGTCCAGACAGCCCTCATATTTCCAAAGGATCAAGTATTCTGGAGTGTGTGTGTTTTAAGGTTTAATAATACCAAGTTTTAAAAGTGCCCTTATACAACAGCCTTTAAAAACAAAGTCACAATGCATTTTTATGCATAGGAAAATTTTACTAAGAAAATACACACATTTCATTACAATGTATCACAAAAGAGAATAAACAATTCACATCATTATGAAATATTTAGACTTATTCCTGGAACTATCTGTAGTGTCAATCTGGTATAATATACTGTATACAAGGCAATGCCCTTAAACTAGTATTCCCATAAGCAATTACTGTAAGACTATTCCATCTATTGTAAATACAAAGGTGAGAAAGGCTAAGCAGTGACTTGCAATGTATGAGTTCCTTGAAGTCAATAATTTATTCTTGGGATGTTATCAAAGGGAACACAGTTTCATTGCAAAAATATGATTTTAATTTTAGTTAGTTTTAAAGGTCATTAGGCAAAGCATAATAAAACATTAGGCAGAAATTGTACTTTCTCAAATATAGTTAGCTAAAATAGGTCTCCTCAGAAATTCCTTATTCCACACATACATTTTATAAATTACTACTAAGTGTTCTCACCTTTTGATGGAAGAAATTATATGAATGCATATAATACAATAGGTAACGTTTAAAATATATCTTACAACTCAAATTCACCTTGACATTGGCTGAGTCACAAAGTACATAGCACTACTGAAACTGACTTTCCCAGAAATGAGCACAGTTGGTGGTTCTGTGAAGATCACCAAATCAAAATGTTAGTGGGCTTTTGAGAATCTTTGGTGTAATTTATCACATTCTGAAACAAACCTTTTGTTTACATCAAATACTTTACATGCCTAAGACTAAAGAATAAAATAGTGTATTTTAATTATAAATGGCAACAAAGTAAAAACCAAGTGAACTGGTAAAACACATTAAAAAGAACCCAAGACTAATCTGATAAGAATAGGTGAAGCTTTTCACCTGAAATAGTAATTCTTGAAGATAAGGTATTTAAGATCTTGATAAAATCACCTATCACAGAGGCCCTTTTTCCTGAGAGTGGCTAAGGCTAAGAGCGCCCGCTTTGCCACTCACCAGCTGAGGAGTCCTCTGTAAAATAGGTGGGGTGACAGGCGATTGTGATGATTAAATATGCTGATGGATGTATGATGCTTAGGATAATGCACAGCACCAAGTACCTGCTAGTTATAAATATTTAATTTATTATTATCTGCTCACTGTACATACCTAACATGGTGATAATGACTATGTAAGAATCCATGATCTGCTAGAGTATACACTTAAAATTAGGAAAGGAAACTAATTTTTCTAGCATATAAAAGGATACACTGAAAACTGGGAAATATATACCCATACACTTCCCCTAGTTTTAAAACTTTAAAAACTGTGCTGAGTGTAGAGGGATAACTTCCCAGACAGCAAAGTGGCCAATAAGTTTATATTTGGAAAAAAAAAAAAGATTAAATAGCCATATGAAAAAGGTTTTATTGGCAAAAACTTGTTACAGTAAGATACAAAGCATCCAAAAATCATGTCTATTTTACTCAACTGAACTATGAACACATTTCCATCATACCCTGACTTACTTTTCTCATTGAGAGGCAATTTTTCTTATCCAAGAAAGTAAAATATGGGAAAGCTGGGATGGCTCAGCGGGTTAAGCGCTCGCTTTGAAGCTCCGGGGACCGAGGATCGAATCCCAGCTCCAGCCCATGCGGACCCACATGCTGAACTGGGGTGTGCCCCCAGTTCAGTTCTTGCCGGGACCTATATGGGAGGCTCCCGGCCCAGTTCCTGCCCTGTGCAGCCCTGTGCCCACCTGTAGAGTGAAACTATATGGAAAACTAATGCTGTTAACTATGGAGACTGATCTGGGCCCTCCCCCTTCTCTCTGTCTCTCTGTCAAAAACCAATAAAATAAATCTTAAAAAAAAAGTAAAATGATTATTTTAAAAATCTCATCACTACTTTACGTGAGTAACTTCTGGCAAGGATTAAGGGAATTAGGCACTAAGAGTCTCTTTCCTAATTAGGCCCAATTGAATTTATTAAAATTTGAAACAAAGCAGCGAGTTTTTTCTGTTTACTTGAAAACATCCTGATTTCAATGAGGGGGATATTTTCTACAGTTGATTTATCTTGACTATTTTAAATATTAAGGAAGTTACTATTTAGCTTGTCTGTAGATTTCTTTCATTTTAACATGCACAGGAGCCAAAGTACTATAATGAATCTATGCCATTTTCTATAGTCAGCTATATGCCTGCACCTGAATGTGGTCTTAGAAGGAAATATAATATTGGTTCTATTTTATTCTTTTGGACAGTCCCTTTAAAAGTAATCCCAGGAGAGAGCTGAGATTTATATTAATGTTCTCAAATATTACATATGTTCCATTGTGGTAAATTCAACAGAACATGAGCTATTCAACAGTATGGTGTTACCTTTGTGAGATACTGAACAATGGGTTTGGAAAAAAAGCCCAAGGACCATTTGGATGAAGGAAGTATTCTTTCTAAGGCCTGGCTTTTTCCACTCTCCTTCCATTCCCTTTAGGCTTTCTTAGTTATCTGAATTATCTGAGAGCAGTAAATAATGCTCCACATCCTTAATAATTATTATGCTTTGGTCTTAATTCATTAGCAACTCCTTTGCAAAGGAGAATATAGAATCTTTTTTCTCCAGAGGCTGATAATATAGAGAAAGAAAAGACAAAGAACAGGATAAGTCATAAGACCACCAAGAATAAAGAAACACATATCCATTTGATAGCTGAGATTTTATAAATGAAAACTGGTTGCTAGGTTTTACTTAATAAGTACATTTTAAAGTCCACAATTTAGCATTGAACAGTATTCTAGTTACGTATTTTCAGAAAAATGCTTACAAGTTGTTTTAATTTTGTTCTTATAAACATCGTTTAAAAACTATACATTAACAAAAATAGATGAAACCAATTCTGGGTAAAAAACATAATTTCAGTTATCTTTTTTCATATAAAGTACATACTCTGTGAGCACTGAACTTGAACTGCTCAGCACACTTAGTACGCTGGAACAATGCCACTCAGTGTGTTCTGTCACCTAGGAGCTTTAAGAAATGCACAACCTTGGGCCGAGCCAGGCCCAGTGAATGAGCAGGAAAAATCCCTGCTCCAGGTGTTTCAGATACCCACTTTAAGGCAGTGACTGGGAGGGTAGGGGAAGTGTGTGTGTCAGAATCACCAGGAGAGTCACTGAAAACACACCTTCATGGGCTCTGCCCCTGGTGATCCAGGGGGCCTGGAAGGAGGGGCAGAGAGCTCTGGGTTTTAAAATCGCTTCATGGTGATGTTTGAGTCAACTTTTCTAGGGAATTATCATATCTAATATATCAAAGATGGTGGAGAGAAATGTCAAATAATGTACACGCTGATATGCAGCTGTGAAAAAAACTTTCTGTAGTTAATATTCTAGAACAAGCATTTAAGTTTTGCTTTCTCAAAACTACCATGTTAGGCATATATATAGCAATGCTACCACTTCTCCAAATGACTTTGTATTTTCCTTTAGAATTCTCCAATATGTAAGCCACATAAAAACACTGGTCTCACTAGCCAATGATTACCCATTTCACTGGGATTAAAAATGGCATGAAAATGAACACCTACCTTATTCATCCCCACTTAGCTGTAAATTAATTTTGGTGGTTTCAAAAAATGAAATCCATCTTCAATGTTGTCAGTAATAATATTAAAAGGAATATCTTACAGGGACATTCCAAGATTATCTCAAATAATAAATAGTATCATTATTGGAATAGGAATATAACCTCTTCAGTTAACTATAACTCATTTAGATGTGAAATATATGACTAATTTGTTAAAAATCATGTCAGTCAGAATTTATGCATTAAGTATCCTACCCCCTTCTCCTTAGAATGATCTAGAAATAAGGAAAATGAAAACATGTTTTTCACAAGAAGCAAACCTAAATTTCTAGGTGGGCAATAAAATAGAATAATTAAAGCAATTAAATGTAAGATATTACCTTTATTAAATTTAAAAAGTTACACTATGATTTTTATATGCTGTTGAAAACAATGACCATTTTTTAATTTGTCTAAAGGCAGCTGTAGTTCCCATTTCTCTCTCACAATGCTACAGTTAAGTCTCAATTAGGTCCAAGAAATAAATAATAGGGTAGATTTTTCACTTTTGTCTTGTTATTGACTGGAAAGCAATTTCAGAGCATGAAGAAGAAATAAAAAAACATTTTTAGACACTGACAATTTGTCCCTAAAATTTGGTCAAATTGGACGTTTTCTCAAAACTGTGCTCACTGCACAGAAGTTTCTATTTCAGTTGCCCTAAAAGAGCTGGGTGAGAGAAGATTATTAATAATAGTAAACAGCAAATACTTTGGTAAGCGTGAACAAGAGCACAAGTGACGACATGTACAAATACATTATTAACATCTCTCTGATGTGGTACGAGCTACAAATCAGAATAAAAGCCTTACAGTGATTTCATGGCAGGGCATTGGTGGACTTCAACAATGTGGTCAACACATCTACTGTTACAGAAGTGTGGATTCATGGGGAAAAATAAGTCAAGCAAAATGATGGGGAAAAATAAAACACTGAAAAGACCATAAATTTGAGAATACTATCTTTTTGGAATAAAAAAACCAAAAAACCCAGTTCCCTGCAGCATGGAAAGTATTTTTCAGCAGACGCTTCTATTCCTGTATTGGGGGCGGGCTTGCTGTAGATTCCGGCCATTCGTACACATCTGGCAGCATGGAGTCATACTCACTTCGCCATATTCTCTCTCTAACATACTTGGCCTTGTCCTCAGGTTCTGGGTATCGGAAAGCCATTTTGTTAGCATATAGGTATTCTGTAACCTGAAAAATAAATTAAGACTGTTGTATAGGCTCTGAATATAAACCTATTTGAGAGAAAAAGTACTATTAAAACACAGAGAAATGAATTTTTAAAGTGGAGTTTTTCTTTTTTCAAAATAGAAAATAACATTACTTTGGCTCATCTCAAAACATTCAGAAATTATTAAAAGTTTAAAAGATGAACTAAAAATCATCTGAAATCTTACCATAAGTTGATGTGTTTAACATCATCCCTCCTGAATTATTGGCATTTCCTTAATATACTTTATTATTAAAGATTTATTTTACTGTTTAGAGAGAAGGGGGTGGGGGGAGGGCCCAGAGCAGTCTCCATAGTTGTACATAATTAGTTGTGATATGGTTTCATTACACACAGGTGGGGCCCCACAGAGTGGGAACCAAACTCACATGGGAGGCAAGAACCTTTGCTGCCAAGCCATCTTGGTGGTTATCAGGTGCACCACAGTTCAGCACAGGGGCTTGCATGAGCTGGGGTTGGGAATCGGTCCCCAGACCTCGCAGTTGCAAGGCAAGTGCTCAACCGCTAAGCTAACCTGGCATCTCTATTTCAGCTTTCTTAAAGGAAATTTCTAACAAAAATATGGTGGTTATTAAAAATAATCCTTCTTTCCAGGAGCTCAATCTCACTATATTTTGTGATAAAAATGTGTTTCAATTATTTCCTATTCTGTTATACAAAACATATTTGTACCCACAGAAAAGACTGGGGGCAAGGCATGCGATCAGAGTCCTCCTTGGTCATATGGACATGCAGGTGACTGGTGGCTATCTGAGATGCTCAGTGGCTGTGGGTTGAGATGGGGGACAGATACAAAGCACTGTCTTCTCTCTTGCTCCCTTGCTTCTACAAAGGAAAGCCTTAAACCAATGGAGAAAGAACAGGGGGGAAGAGATGTGGCCCTCAGATGATGAACCTATACCAACCCAAAGCAAAGATCCCCTACTTCCTCATGCATTACCTTTCACGTGGCCACACCAGCAATCTATTAACTGACTGGTATCTTTCAAAACTTGTCCGATCTATAATATTATTCTATAAATTCTGACACTGACCTCTACTCATGCTAGTTCTGGGCTCTAAAATCTTCCACTGTTTTGCAATCGTAAGGTATTCAGACTCCGGAGTCTGGCATTTGTCTGTCTACAAACTTAAGATAACTATCTTATCTTGTCTTATGTCATTTTCCTACCTGTACCTTAGACTCCAACTCAACTGGTTTGGTTACTATTTCCTAAACATATCACCCTTTACCAAATCCCAATTTTTGCTTATTTTATGAGTATTAAAATAATACAACAATAACATTAAAAGTCAAAGGGGTAAAATCTTATGATCATCAGTATACAAGTAAAAAATGTGGTTGATGAATTTTTACATCTAATCCTAAATGCTTAAGAAAATCTTAATAAACTAAGAATAGAAGCCTACTTTTTTTACACATGGATGCCTCCATCAACTCAAATGCTTAAAAATGCTCTGTAAGTATCAACTAATTTAGTAAGATAGGAAAAAAAATAAGAGCTACACATATCAAAAAAAAAAAAGAAAAGAAATTATGTGCAAATAATTCAAATTCAACAATTCCAAAAGAATTAACTGAGAATCTATTAAAAGAATTAAGATTGTTCAACAGAGACACTAATTATCAAGTAAATTCATAAAAATTAAAACCTTCCCTATATATTAGAAATTACCAGCGAGGAAACCTATGTGGAAAGAAAGCCTTTTTTAAAAACAATAACAAAATATTTAAATATTTAGGAAAATAATAAGAGACATGCCATGTTTAGAAGAAGAAAACAATTGAATTATACTGAAAGACAAGAGACCCTTAAGTGAAGAGAGATACTAAATGGAGAAGAGTCAATACTGAAAGACTCAGTTTCACCTATTTAATTTTATATATATGACATAGTTTTGTATACAGTTGCAGAGTTTTTTTTAAATTCAAAAGTGATACAAAAATTCATCCAAAAGAATAAACAGTTCAGAACAGACAATACTGAAAACCCATAATGATGGAAAATAGGTAGTATCAAATATACTTTATACATATTATAATAATTAAAACAGTGTCTAATGATAGACAAATATGGTCAGAAACAGACTCCCAGTAATAGATTTCAAAGATTTCATGTTAATAGAAGGAGTATTTTCCAATCAACTGGTGGCAGGGCAAATGGTTGACTACTCAGAGAGAGTTTCTTGTCTCATATCTAATACACTAAAATCAATTTCAGAGCAATAAAAAAGTTTTATGTTATTAGAAAATGCAAATAAATATTTATATAATTTTGGCGTGGAAGAAGGCTTTAACATTCATAAAAGGTGAGGAAGCAATCCATAAAATTAACAGATCATTCCTTAAAATGCTTCTAAAAATGGCACATCATACAATTCCAAAAGTTAAAATAAATGACAAATGGAACAATATCTGCACCATAGCAAACATAAGGATCACTACCCTTAATAAAGAGCTCTTTCTTAGAAAGTAGAAACACAATATTATCATATAAAATGAGATAAGGTCATGAATAGGCAATTCACAGAAATATAATTTTCCAATAAACACAAAATTCTTCAATCTAAAAATAAATGCTTTAAATAAAAATGAAATACAACTTTCACCTGTTAAACATTCAAGATTTAAGGAAAACAATTCATTCTAAATATTGGAAAAGATGTAGGGAAACAGAGAAACTCATATTTAACAGGTGTGATGTAAGTCAGTATTTTCCTGAGTATTTGGCAATATGTATCAGAAGCCATGGTGTGTTAATACCTTTACCTGTATGACTAGAAATTCATTGTAAGGGCAAAACAAACACAAATGCACATGAAGACTTATCTAAGGATATTCACTACAATATTGTTTCTAACAAAACAAAAAACACTTAAATGCCCACAAACAGAAAAATGGTTAATTATTCCATGCAGCATTAATGATCACACATGAAAATGATTACTGATTTACATGGGAAAAGACTTATATTCAATAAAAAAAAGTGCAGTGAGAAACAAATCATAAAAATAAACACAAGTGATTGCGTGTGTATGCGCACAGACTATTAATAGAAGACAAAGACCCAAAATAATATGGGTTATATTCTGGTGGGAAGAATATAGGTGAACTAAAATTTCTTTTTTGTACCTTCTAAATGTTTCAAATATTTCTCTAATAAACTTGTGCTACTTACATTTACTTATATAAGAAAATGCCATTATAATTTATGTGAAGAGATATAAATAATTACTTACTTTAATAGCAATGTTAATAGAAACTTCCTGAATATTAGCAAGAGGTGGATAAAGTCTCCCTTGAGCCAGCTCTTTATCTGTCAATTGATTTGTCAGTGCCTAAAGAGAAAAACTACATTTTACTTTTGCTTCTTTAAATAACACAGAATAATAAAGACCTGATAAAACAGAAAAAGGATTGGGGAGCAGAGACTTACACAGGTAATATACCTCTCCTTATGTCTACCAGGAATATACTTAAACCACTGTAGAAATTAAAACCGTTCACTACTAAACAAAACAAATACAGATTTAAAGACTTACACTGACATATTCTATTTGCTTAATATACAGAGTTTGGCGTAATTACAACAGCTACTATGAAAACAGACATTAATACTTATATTAATGTGACTTCTTTAAAACTACGGTATTAGAAAATTTGGAGCTTATTCCAAACTGGGGAGTTCCCCCAGTTCAGTTCTTTCTCTCTCTCTCTCTCTCTCTCTCTCTCTCTCTGTCAAAAACAATAAAATAAAAAAAATTTTTTAAAAATGCAAGAAGTTATAGTTTATCTATGATCTCACAATATACCATCAAATATACAAGGGCTATCTGTAAAGTATCCAGCCATATACCGTATTTTTCGCTCCATAAGACGCACCTGACCTGCCTGGACCTGCTCTCCTTCCATGCAGTCCCTGCTTTCTGATCTGGCGGCAGGCTTCCCCACGGCATCATTAAGGTCCCCAATGTGCACTCTTCTTTGCAGTATTCGCTCCATAAGACGCACACACTTTTCCCTCCACTTTTTTGGGGGGAAAAAGTGCATCTTATGGAGCGAAAAATATGGTAACCATTCTTGTTATATTGATAATGGCTGATTTTTCCCAGACAGTCCTCATATATAATACAGGTACATAGGGAAGTTCCATGATGTAATGGTATAATACAGGTACAGTAGATATGTTATAAATATGAAATAATTTATAACTTATCATCAAACATTTGAAAAATATAAAAAAAGAATTTTATGCAAAAGTACATGGGCAAGTCAAAAAAAGCAATGGATGAGTAACTTCCTTTGTATTTATAAGGCAGATTTAACCCATTCTCTCACTGCTTTTAACCTTTATAACTCATCCTTTATAGGCTGACCAGACGTACCATTTAAACAAGACAGAAAATGACAGTACTGTCTTGTTTCAAACAGTATGTGTGGTCAGCCTACTGACACCTTTAATTTAGCCCGGTGAGACTAGGATGACCATACGTACCATCTGAAATGGGACAGTAAGTACCATTGTTTTCTGTCCCGTTTAAAATGGTACATATGGTCAGGCTATTTATAAAATAATCAAGCAATATTTAAAACATTTACCTTTGCAGCTTCTAGGAAAACATGGTCACTGATATGCCGGGTATTACAAAGAATAACAGCTAAAGCCACACCTAGAAAAAATTTTAAATAGCTTATTTAGTAAGATCACTTTTTAAATTATGAAAGGAGTCAAAAAAATTCCTAGACTTAAAGCAAATTAATGGTAACCTACCCCTACCCCAACACCGTCCCACAAAAAACAAAGCAACCAAGAGAAAACAGAAATTTGAGAGTTAAAATCAAATGATCGTTGTTAACCATTACAATTCTTATTTATTAGAGGAAATAATTTTAGAAATATCAAATGGCTTTTCTCAATTTATTTTTACATTTATCAAAATTATAAATGCATACAATTCATCAACACTTGTTACAAAAAACATTAATTCCCAGCCTCCATTTCTTGCTCTAGCGGGAACTACTTTTAATTCTTTCAGCTGATTATTTTAGTATTCATCTCTCTTACTCTTCATTTAGCTGGCTTATAGTTCTTCTCGTTGACTTTTCAGTGTTAGAGATCACTGATTCCTTCCTGTTGGTAAATAAGTATTTAGCTTTCTTTCACATTTCCAGCCTTCTCTCTTCTTCCCAAGAAGAGATAAGAAGGCAAAACACCACACTGTTTCCATTTTTCACTGTGACAAGCTAATAAAACCTGTCCTAAGTTGTTAACAAAAGGTCTTTCAGGACGATGTTATAAAAAGGTAACTTTTAGGAAAACTAAAAGTAGTAATAACACAAATTGAGAGGTAGAGAGGGGAAGCAAGGTATAAGAAATATGTGTGTACTATTACTTGTATTTCACCATTGATATTGATTATGGTTGAGAACTCTGATGAGGTACCAAGGGGAGATAAAGAGGATTAAATAATTGTATAATATTCTGTTCCTTTTGAATTTTTCTGAACCATGTAATACATTGTTTCTATAATAAAGCCAAGTTTAATATACAATAGAAATTAATAAATTTTCAGGGGCACTAGAGCAAGTTGGATTTGCTGAATTTCTTGAGTTTCCTTGCACATTCATACCACAATCCTGTAAATACTATTGTTCATTTTAACCTTAAATTCTATTAATGAAGTATTTATATGTATCAATTATTACTCAATAACATAAATAATGGTGGCATTTACCTGGAAAAATATACACATTGTTGCCTTGACCTGGTGTAAACAACTGCCCATCACTGAGTCTCACCGGTTCAAATGGACTGCCACTGGCAAACAAACACCTTCCCTGTTGAAAAATGAAATAACCGGAATTTTGTTAGTACTTTATGTGGGCTAGAAAACTGAGGTAAACTCAAAATTAAATCCGACAGCAAAGTAGACCAATATATTACGTGCAAACAGACATAATTAGCTATATTAACATAATCCTTTCATTAAAATCCTTATTAGAATGAGGTTTTTTTGGTGTTTTTAAAAAATATATATTTTTATTTATTTATTTTTATTTTTGACAGAGAGAGAGAGAGAGATAAAGAGACAGAGACAAGAGAGAGAACTGAACTGGGGGAGCTTCCAGTTCAGCATATGGTCCCACACGGGCCGCGGCCAGGATTCGATCCCCGGTCCCCAGGGCTGCAAAGTGAGCGCTTAACCCACTGAGCCATCCCGGCTTCCCCTAGAATGAGGTTTTATGCATAGCATATATTCCAATAAAATTGAAAACTGTCCATTAATTTCTAAAAACCTGACACTTCCATTTCCTTTAAAATAAAAATCAGTTTCTTTAGTGTACCTTTTACCAAAGCATGGTATTACTTTTAGCTTGATTGCTCAAGCTAATTCAACAGTCTTTACTACTACAAACTAATGGTTATTACCCCCAAATGAAATCTTAGTCTTATACAATGACTACTGAATAAATATATCCAACGTATCATGGCTTTGGCATTTCCAAAACATAAAAAAATTTAAATATTTTGAGCAATAATATGTCACTAGAAGACTGTTCAAACATTTAAAAATTTTATTTTTTTTAAGAATAAATATTATTATAATATATATATACATTAGAATGAATAAAAACTCCCCAAGGAGAATAGTTTGATAAACTGTATTTCACCAGTTTTGAGATGAAAGTTTTTCACATTTTTATAACTTAGAAATTGTGTTATTTTCTTAAAAGTGATAAAAATGCATTGTCATCAATTAGTTATATAGTTTCTTTCTTAGTGTTACATAATATAATGGCATATATTTATGTATTTGGAGTCACCCTTTAAATTTTTAGCCTCCTTTTGTTTTCAGTCACAAGATGTCTTGATGTTACTCTAACAAGGCAACATGCCATGTTTTCTGGGAATAAAAATCTGGTTATATACCAATGCCTCTTTTCTACACTACCTCACTGGGGGGCACATTATAGCATGACAGAAAAAGACCATGGGCTTTAGAGTTATAAAAAAATCTGGGGGAAGCCGGGATGGCTGAGTGGGTTAAGCACTCACTTTGCAGCGCTGGGGACCGAGGATCAAATCCCGGCCCCGGCCCGTGCGGAACCATGTGCTGAACTGGGAGCTCCCCCAGTTCAGTTCTCTCTCTGTCTCTGTATCTCTCTCTCTCTCTCTGTTAATAAACAATTAAAAATAAATAAATAAATATTTAAAAAAAGATGTTATCTATGTATTACTTTAAAAAAAAAAAATCTGGATTCCAGTTTAACTACTACAATTGTGATGTGTGACTTTTATAAAGTACTTAGAGATATTTAGGTTTTACTTTTCTGATTTTATCAGTGAAATGGATATGATATACCATATATATGCTGACTTGGAGAATGATTTTTAAAAAAGATTTCAATAATTATTATAACTGTTGGAAACCAATATTCAAGAGACTTTATTTTGACTAACACAGTGGTGATATAGAAGCAAAAGGAATTTTGAGAGAATATATGTGTCAAAATAAAAGTTTTAACAATAAGAAAAAGAGAATGCTAAATATTAACACTATATAGCAAGTACATGAATATTAAGTTCATCAAGTTTTGAGAAACAATTCTGCTTTACCAATGGCCTTCTAGGTTGTTTCACACCAATCTTCCTCTGGTAACAATGAGAAAAACTGAATAAAATATATTAAAAATATTTTTTAAGGAAGCAGGAGTGCTACCAAGATAGTGAGAATCTGGAGGTGGGAGATACTCAAGATCCAAAAGAAGAGAAAAAGCAAGACATGTGAGTCTAGCATTTGAAGCTTTCCCCCTCAAGGTGATTGCCGATTTCAAAAGCAAAATCTGTATCTGAGAACCTGAGCAGCCAAGCTATCAGGAGTCTCATGGTGTCAGAGAAAGAGATAGTGCAGGGACCACTAGGGATAAGGGGTGCTGATCAATATTCCAGGGCTTTTGATTCATGCCCAAAGGGGTGCACATCAGAACAGGTAAACTATGGAAACATATTAGGACTCACATAGATAACAACCTGATTAGATTATGACGAACTGCCTCAGCTTAAGAGCCACCAGAGTTTGCAAAAGTAAAGCCCTGCTGGAAAAAAAGTAACTTTATCCAGAGCCTCAAATTATTGCTACAGGGAAGCCGGGATGGCTCAGCGGGCTAAGCGCTTGCTTTGCAGCCCCGGAAACCGAGGATCGAATCCCGGCTCCGGCCCAGGTGGTCCCATATGCTGAACTGGGGTGTGCCGACCCACATGCTGAACTGGGGTGTGCCCCCTGTTCAGTTCTTGCCGGGGCCTATGCGGGAGGCTCCCGGCCCAGTTCCAGCCCTGCGCAGCCCCACACCCACCTGGGGAGTGAAACTATATGGAAAACTAATGCTGTCAACTATGGAGACTGCTCTGGGCCCTCCCCATTCTTTCGGTCTCTATCTGTCTCTTTCTCTCTGTCAAAAAAAAAAAAAAATTGTTGCTACAAATCTTCATCCACACTATCTAGCACTAAATAAAGAAACAAGACTAAAAGAAAGAACCAAAAAAACCCCACCAACATTTAAATTAGATTTACAAAAAGATAAGAACTGCATAACCAAGAGGAAAGACAAATATGTGTAGAAATGGATTGACAGAGTGAGATATTACTATCAGCCATTAACTTTAATTATGATTCATATATTCAAGAAATGAAGACAAGACAGAAAATTTTAGCAGAGAATTGCAAGTCAAACAAAAGAATCAAATAAGTATTTAAAAATTATTGTTAAATTATGAAGTGTGATGATACTGTGATTCGTAATTTTTTTAAATCCTCAACTTTTGAGAGATACTATAATTTTATAATAAAATGATACGATGTCTGGGATCTGCTTCAAAATAATCTGGGGTGGGTAGAATGTAGAAGAAGTAAAACTGACGAAGACTATTTTTGAAGCTACTTATTGGTACACAGGAGTTAATCATACTATTTTCTCTACCTTCATACGTGTTTGAAATTTTCTATAATAAAATTTTTTTTAATAGAATGGAGACAAAAGCATTTACCACAGACTTATTAATTATTCTCAAAGGCACGACCTAACAATGATTACTGCTAAGCATCACTGTAAACAAGCATTTAAAAATCACTTCTAGAGCCACTTGAGGATCACTTATACGTACAGAAAGTGATTACATTGTAGAAATTACAAACCTATCCCTTATAGAACAGTAGGGGAAAAACAATTGTCCTAATAGTATATAAGCAGATACTTATAAGTGGGATATAATTCAGTAAGTGGCAGTGTCAAAGAACTCAAAAGAACAAAATCTTAAATAATTTAGATGAAAGTAAAAATTTGCTCCAGACAGTTGTCAGATGACTCAAAAAATGGCCCACATAGACAAAACACTGGTAAAAACATTTGAAGAGGGTACAAAGAATTGTTTTTTTGAAATATGAGGACAAGAAAGCAGTATTTGTAAACTGATTATTTCTAAAATATGATACTTTAAGTCTGTGTCACTAAATTAATAAATTATTATAAAAAGAATCAAACAGAAATTCTACAAATGAAAAACACAATGAAATTAAGACCCTGGTAACAGATTAGCATAGCTAAAGAGAATACACAGCCTGGAAGATAAATCCAAAGAAAATCACCAGGTTGAAACACAACAAGCTAATAGGATGATATGCATAGAAAATAGTATTAAGAGATATATGACCTATGGTGAAAAGTCTAAACAGTCACATAATTGGAGTCCCACAAGAGAAGAGAGAATGTGGCCATATCAGATACTTCCAAAATAATTCCCCCACCTGTAAAAAGGGACATTAAACAGATTCAGGGGCCTGACAATCCTTAAATAGAATAAACACAAAGAAAATCACACCTAGGCCCACTGTAGTATAACTTCTTAAACCCAAGATGAAATGATGTATCAAAAGGAAAACAGACGTCCAAAAACAACAGAATAATATCTTCAAAGTACTATTACTAATTTTTACTTCCATGTAGTGAAAATATCCTTCAAAACAAAGGCAAAATAAAGAAATTATTAAGATAATTCATCAGGTCTACATTAAAGAATGTACTTCTGGTAGGAAAAAAATGATCCTAGACAGAAGCACAGACATGCAGGAAGGACAAGTGGCAATAAGAAATATTAAAATGGGAAGCCGGGATGGCTCAGTGGGTTAGGCGCTCACTTTGCAGCCCCGGGGACCAAGGATCGAATCCCGGCCCCGGCCCGTGTGGACCCATATGCTGAACTGGGGAGTGCCCCCAGTTCAGATCTCACCGGGGCAAGACCCCGGCCCAGGTCCTGCCCTGTGCAGCCCCAGCCCACCTGTGGAATGAAACTATGTGGAAAAACCGATGATGTGCAACTATGGAGACTGTTCTGGGCCCTCCCCCTTCTCTCTGTCTCTGACTGTATCTCTCTCTCTCTCTCTCTCTGTCAAAAACAATAAATAAATCTTTAAAAAAAAAAGAAATATTAAAATGTAGGTAAATCTAAATAAATAATTTTGTTTAAAACAACAATGTCTTTGGGGGTTTAAAATATGAAGAATTGGGGAAGCCGGGATGGGCTCACTGGGTTAAGTGCTTGCTTTGCAGCCCTGGGGACCAAGGATCGAATCCCAGCCCCCAGCCTATACGGACCCATGTGCTGAACTGGGGTGTACTTCCCAAGTGGAAAGCCCCTAATTCAGTTCTCACTGCACCCTGGTTTGGCCTCTGGCTCAAGGGGGCATGCCTCCCATGTGGAAAGCCCCCAGCCCAGTTTCCAAATTGCGCAGCCCCCGCCCACCGATGTGGAAGAAACCATGTGGAAAACTGATGACATACAACTATGGAGACTGCTCCCTTCTCTCTGTCTTTCTCTGTCTCTGTCTCTCTCTGTCTCTGTCAAAAACAATAAAATATATCTTTTAAAAAAATATATAAAATATGAAGAATGAAAATGTACAACAAAAGCACAAAGGCACGAGGGTGTTAAAATAGAGTTATGAGGTAATTACTTTCCAGAATTGTTATAAGCAATAATTTATATCAGAATTTGATGATCCATGGAAGCAGGTTGTAATCTCAAGAGTAATCACGAAAATTATGCAAGAATGTGGTAACAGGCTAGTAGAGGGGAAATAACAGATATAACCAATTCATTCAACTCTTATTAATACCTCTGTAAGTGTGTATGCCTCTTCAGCCGTGCACTCAGCCATTGCTGTAGGATTACTTAATGCAAATATTATAGGCCTTGCATTGATATCAGCCATGGCTTTGATTACATCAGGGGTAAAAAGTCGGCCAGCTCCTGCAACTCCTGTAGTAAGTAAGGGGGAAAACAGAAACTTCATTACAGGCAAAATAAAGCAATCTTTATCAACAGCATTTCTATAGTAGGTTTAACACAACAAGAGCCTGGGTGAACTCCCACTACAAAGACAGATTTTTGCATTGCTGAGATAATACTATGGGAACACAATCTCAAATCTGAAAAGAAAAATAATAAAATGCTAATTTCATTTAAACATTTATAGTCCACCCAGATATAGTAAATTGTAAAAAATAAAAAAAGAGTATAAGACTACCTCCATCACTGTGTCTAATTAGAAAGATAAAACTTGCCACAACATGGATGAACCTTAAGGATATTATGTTAAATAAAATAAACCAGTTACAAAAAGACAAATACTATATGAGTCTACTTATATGAAGAACCTAAAATAGTCAAATTCATACACATAGAAAGCAGAATGGTGGTTACCAGGGATTGGGGCAATATAGTTGTTTAATGGGTACAGAGTTTCAGTTTTGCAAGCTAGAAAGAGTTCTAGAGATTGGTTGCACAACCATGTGAATGCACTTAACACTACTGAACTGTAAAATGGTTATGGTGGCCAATGTTATGTCATGTGTATTTTACCACAATTGAGAATTTTAAAGAAGAGAAAAACTTGCAACTCGTGGATTATCCGTGGTACTTATTTAATAATAGGAATTCAGAAGGGATTAAAGTTCATCTTGAATAAAGTGATCCACTATCTTGATATAGTTCAGTTTAATGACTTTGAATTAAGCCTCTACGATGTCTCAGACACAGTATTAGGCCATTAGGACTATGAGTATAATGTAGGCACCTTATAGCTAAAAACTAATAACAAAGAGAAAATCAGAAAACCTGTAACAGGTGCTAATAAGTATGCAGTGTTAAAGCGCAGCATGGAGCCCAGAGTGGGAACCTGAGAATGATTAAGTGATGCCTCTGCCAAGAACTTGTCCAACTCATCCAGTAAGACTTATATTCAAGGTCAAATAATTAATTTTTAATTTCCATTTTATGAATTGTTATGTAATAAAGAAAAATACTGATCTGGCTGGAGATCAGTTTTAGTGCTTGCTGTCACTCTTAGATATATGAAATATTCACAAATCTCTTAACACCTCTGTGCCTGTTTTTCTTATATAAAAAGGGGATTTATATTCAGTATTTCTCCATGTGGGGGTTCGTAAACATATTCTTAGGAGTCTATGAGTTCCAAAAGAATAAATTTTTGGGGAAAGCCGGGACGGCTCAGCGGGTTGAGCGCTCGCTTTGAGGCCATGAGGACCGAGGATCGAATCCCGGTTCCGGCCCAGGCAGGACCCACGTGCTGAACTGGGGAGTTCCCACAGTTCGGTTCTCTAACTGTCTCTGTCTCTGTCTCTCTCTCTATCTGTCAAAAAGTAAAATAGAAATAACTATGCACTGAAGA